>BPLR01004959.1:0-57822 GCA_021605095.1 Caerostris extrusa
TTTTTTAAACAAAATATTTTTACTTTTTGTAGTAAAAATATTAACACTGTTCTAATGAATAATTTGCAAAAAATGAATTTTTAAAGTAAATAATTGTAATATTCGTAGTATAAAAATTTAATTTTCTTTGAAAAAAATGTATGATCTAATGAATAAGTAAAATTTAATGGAAAAATTGATGGACTTTTTCTCAGATGATAGTGAAGTCGCCATAAAATAAGTATGGCTTTTATAAGATATTATCGTAAAAGATTCATGTTTGTCCCGCTTGTATTATACGAGTATTCTTTTTCTTTTTTCCTGGAGTTAACTTTGTAAAATAGTTTTATTTTTATATTCACAACATTACAGAATTATTTAAAATAGTGGGCTCACTTAAATGAATACTAAATAGGATCTGGTAAGTTTTTAATTTTCAGCAAAGGATTTTATGCCATAATAAAACTAAGTTGCTATTCCATTTTTAGTTTGCTCTACAGATAAAATAATAGTTATTTTTAAACTTTTTGCTGTTTCAATATAAAAAGTTACATGAAGTAATTTGTACTTGCTTATATTTATTGTTCGCTGCTTTAAAGATAAAATTACTATTGCTACAAAATGCCTCTAGCTTGTAATTTAATTAATTTTTTAATGAATGAAACTCACTTTTAAAATTAAGGATCAAAATGTCCCATTTAAATTATGAATCAATAATTCTTATAGATTTTTATCTCATTTTTTATATAAGCAATTTATTGACACATACTTTTTAAAAATTATGTAAAATAAATACTAATGAGCTAATATGGAATAAAATGTTTTATTTTTAAAAAACAATTATTATTTAACATCCTAACATATCTAATTATTAGCTTCTTTTTAGAAAAGAAAAATTATATTAAAATATCTGTTACATATTTTTAAAGATAAACAATAGAAGTATTGAAATTAAGTGTTGATGCAAGTAAATAACAATATTTATATAGTCATTGATGTTACAATGTTATGTGAAAATTCGCTGTTAAGTTCATTATAGCAAAACAGATAGCATATAGTTCACAGTAGCAAAAAATAGAACGTTCATGTAATCTTAAAAGTCTTCTTTGTACTACGACGAACTTATAAGTCACACTTTTTATTATCTAACAGCCTAATGTATCTCGTTATTAGCACGTTTTTAGAAAATGAAAATTATATTGTAAAAATATCTGTTACATATTTTTTAAAGATAAACAATATAAATATTCAATTGAAAAGATGTAAGTAAATACTTATATTTATGTAGCCATTGATGTGAAAATTCGCTGAAAAGTTCATTAAAGAAGAACAGTATCGAAAATAGAACATTCATGTAATCTGAAATTTCTTCGTACTACTACGAACTTATAATCCAGACATTATTATCTAACAGCCTAACGTATCTAATTATTAGCATGATTTTAGGAAAGGCAAATTATATTGTTAAAATAGTTACATATTTTCAAAAAGATAAAAAATACAGATATTTAAATAAAAGATGCAAGTAAATACTTATATTTATATAGTCAATGATGAGAAAATTTGCTGAAAAGTTCATTATGGAAGAACAGTAGCAAAAATAGGATGTTCATATAATCAGAAAAAGTCTTTGTGCTACGACGAACTTATAAGCCAGACACTACTGTCTTCGTTTCAATTGAAAATTGGAATTACAGTCGAGGATTTTAAGAGAATTCCAATTAGCTTAGCTTTCATTTTAATCAATATCGGGTGAAAATACTGATGCAAGATAGTTTGTCTCAAAGATTCAAGAAGTGAAAACAAATAAGGCTTTTTACTAATCGATTGTTTTCCTTCTAAAGAAAAAGCTTCGTCAGCTTTTTAAAATGCTTAAGTAGTTCAAAGAAGTTCTTAATTGGTTATCTGAACTTAAATTTCAGGTGGTGTTATTTTACGCAAAGTTGTAAAAGCCAGAAAATTATTAAACATTTATTTAAGTATTGTTATAGTATATTAGAGCTAGACGTGCTTTTATTTTTTATTGTGTTATTTTGTTGCTGTTCGATTTTCGAAAACTCCAAATATCACCTCTAATAGCTTGATGAGCGTGAAAACTTTTCTTTAATACCACGAAAAAGGCAAAGACTATTTTTTGTGTAATAAAAATGATACTAACTTAATTACACTTATCGATGATTCAACCATGGTCCCTTACGTCATTGTTTACAGTAATTAACCCCAAACTCCTTAAGGAATTTTCTAAATTAATTCCCAGAGTTTCCTATTTAATAACAACTACTGCGGTGTTATTTTTCCAGCTTTCTTTGGATAGTTATTCTACATAACCTTTAAAGAATCCAACTTTTTTTTCCGTCCAAACTCTGTTGGCTGTTGGTTTGTTTTTCACTTTTTCTCACAGTTTCCTTCCGCGGGCTGTTTCGTTAGTCCAACCTAATTCGATAAAAATTGATTTACCAGGAACATTACCATTAAATAAATTAAGATTAGGATCTTTTCACCATTTTTTTTTTGTCGGTTTCAGCAGCAACTATTGGACTGTATGAATACACCACAAAAGGTTTTCCTTTGGGATTAAAATTTACGCTTTTTCACGGTAGCAAGGAAGGGAGAAAAAATCTGTTCCATGTTCGATTTTGACAGCGAAAGAAATAAGCCGTAAGCTCAACGCGGTATTGACCGCGGTTTCCAAATCGGTGCCATGGCGGTTTTTTTCTCTTCATTCGGTCCTTTCACCCAATCTCTTTATTTACAGAACCGTTATTCTTTCCATGACTGGAGTCGTTTCTTTTTCTTAGATCAAAGTAACGCACTAGAAACCATTCTTGTATCTGTGCTTTTAAAATGACTTCTACGGTTTTGCTTGCTTTTTTATTTAATCTGGTGACTGACTCATCGAATTCATCTCAGATGGAAGAAAAAAAAAACCCTGCAAAGTGATTCAAGTGGGGAAGGAGAAAGACTCTTCTGGAAGATTTCTCTATTAGCCGTGTATATTTCCTGTTACTGATATGTTCAAGGTTTTTTCCCCGTTATGTGTAAGTATGTGTGCTTTGCTAGAATCTTAAAAAAATCTGTTGGACCGATGTACAGGTTACCCATAAAATTTAGAGCTTAATGTAAGGACAAAACGCATAACACCAATCTTAAAAATAAATAAACAATAGATTACCAAAACGATTTTTTTTTCTTAAAAATATCTTCATTTTAATTAACATAGTCTTTGCTTTCATCACACGGTCTTTGAGATTTGGATTGGTTTGGTTTTGGTTGTCGCTCCACTATCATTTTGTGCACACATTGGGCTAATTAGACCGGGACCTACAATATAAGATCTTTGAAAACAATTGTACTTTATTTAATTATATAATCATTAGCTCGTCAAAGGTAAATTTAAATAAATATTTTGTTTAAAAAAGCCCGTGCAAATATTTGTTTTGACTCATTCTCAGTGTCCTGCAGTGCGGAATAGACATCCCATGAGTAGTCTCCTCATGGATAGAGGTAAAGGGGCAGTTTCTGTTGTAATAATGGAACACCTTTAAGTAAGAGTCTGACATGATTTCGAGTGGCTGAAGAAGGAGTATAGTGCTTTTCAAGAGGACTTTTAAGTTGAACTACGACGCATTTTCTTATCATGATTGAGAAAAACCTGGAGAATTCCCATCTGGAACAGGTTTTTCACGGTAGCAAGGAGGGGGAGAAAAATCCTGTACCATGTTCGATTTTGACAGCGAAAGAAATAAGCCGTAAGCTCAACGCAGTATTGACCGCGGTTTCCAAATCGGTGCCATGGCGATTTTTTTCCCTTCATTCGGTCCTTTCACCCAATCTCTTTATTTACAGAACCGTTATTCTTTCCATGACTGGAGTCGTTTCTTTTTCTTAGATCAAAGTAACGCACTAGAAACCATTCTTGTATCTGTGCTTTTAAAATGACTTCTACAGTCTTGCTTCGCTTCTTTATTTAATCTGGTGACTGACTCATCGAATTCACCTCAGATTGAAGAAAAATAAACCTGCAAAGTGATTCAAGTGGTGAGGGAAAAGACTCTTCTCGAAGATTTCTCTATTAGCCGTGTATATTTCCTCTTACAGGCATGTTCAATATTTTTTGTCTCCTTATGTCTAACCTGTGCGTTGTTAGAATGTTAAAATAAAAAAATCCGCTTTGCTGTTGTCCATAACATTTAGAATTAAATGTAAGCACATAACAAAGCACCAATCTTAAAAAATAATAAACAATAGATAACACTAGAAACCATTCCTGGATCTGTGCTTTTAAAATGACTTCTACGGTTTTGCTTGGTTTTTTTATTTAATCTGGTGACTGACTCATCGAATTCATCTCAGATGGAAGGAAAAAAATAATCGTATTTATTTATCGTAGGGGAGAAAACCCGAGAAACATTGATGAATATACATTTAGCTATCTGATTTATATATTCTCCAATGTAGTGTTTATTGTATTGCATTGCTTTTAAATTTCTCTTATTATTTACATTATGTACTTTTTATATTATTTTTATTTCCTATTTTTTTAATTTTAATTTTTTTGATATTTTCTTCTGTTTTTATAAAATTTTTCCTCATTGTTCAACTTCTGTACCTCCAAAAGTGAATTTTGTGAAACTTTTACAGCCTCCATATCATGTCCATTCAATTTCCCTCACATCATTTCCAAACTGTATAGAGGCATCTCAGCTCTAGGCACAGTGATAGGGTGTGGTGTAGTAGTCTGACTAACGAGGCGCGATGCTAAACATCTCTAACTCCATCGAGTCTCGGACTGAATCTCAGTTCTAATATTCATCAGCGGATTACCACTGAGCCACGTGTTGGGCAAAGATATAATAAGAATACATCGTGAAAAACCAGAATATGTCGGCAATAAGAATAGGCCTTGAAAAACATTTAAAAAAAAATAACCAATAAGAAACGTTGAAAGTTGTCAAGGACAAAAAAGGATCGTGGAAACCAAAAACTCCACTTTTGAAATCTATATCCATAATTTTATGTGTAATAACGAAATAAGAGACATCCTTCAGTAATTTATGCATTTAGGGAAATATAAACTAAAAATGTAAATCTGGAGAAAATGAATTTTTTCGTTTTGTAATTTCTTATCTCTATCACATTCTATATTTAATTTAATTGGAATTATCGATAAGTAATTTGTTATCAGTGACATGTTAGTAAAATATTTCTTACAATAATTATTTTCTAAGAATACAACTTGCCATTAAATGAAAATATCTAAACACAAGATAATGGAAACCTTCTGTGTTTCTTATGGTTGTATAATATTATTGACACTCATCGTACAACCAATTGAGCATTAAAAATTAATTTTACAGGATCCTTTTAGATAATGCTTCACAAATCTTTAATACTGGTATTTATTAATTACATATTTTAGAAATATATTTAAACAGAAGATAATGAAAGCCTTCTGTGCTTCTTAAGGTTGTAGAAAATTATTGATACTCATCGTAGGACCAATTGATAAGATAAGATAATGCTTCACAAATCTTTAATTTTGGTATTATTAATTGCATGAGTGATTTAGATTGCATGAGTGGATTATTTAGTTTCATAATTCATTTATTATTAATTTGTAGATCTTCAGACACTCTGGATCTATAATCTTTCATGGGCCTCTCGTAGTCAAAGCATTGAGCAATTAAATAAATAACAGGCTTTATATCGTGATACCAAGAAATTAATACCAATAAATTTATCTGTCAACAATCAATGCATATCGTTATTATATATCAGCTAGTGATATATAATGATTTATTTTAATTTGATGTATCTGAAATGTCTGTAAAAATAGTATTTAATATCGGTAGTTATCTAAGACAAATAAAAATAATTTTATTTGATTGCTCTTTTGTTTCTGGGGATGAAGCCTTTTCAAAGCTTTTAAACGATGATTAAATTGAAAGTTAAAAAAAAGTGTTAGTAGCATATAAAATAATAAAATGTGAAATAAACACATTCTTCTATAGGAAAAGATACATATTTTTCGTCCTTTTAATTTTTAGTAAATGTTTGCTTGACTAATATTATCAGATTTTGAACAATATTCACAAAAAAAAAGAAAAAGAAAAAAAAAAATGAAGGGAAAATTTTTTTTGTTGAATTTACGATGTTAATTAATACTAATGAATATTAACAAACCTAAAATAAAGCATTAACTGATTGTGTAACTTGTTTATTTTTAAGGAAAAAAAGGATTTTACTGAAATACAAACATCAGATGTTAACAATGCCTCTTTTATCAATTGCATTTTTAAGAAAAATATAACTAACTACTTATTATATTTTAAATAGAGCAAAAACGGTTTTATTCATAATGTAATTATTTTTGTCATGACTTCATGAATTAAGAATATGAAATTTATTGGGAATTAACTTGCCAACGTAAAAATTTATTTTTTTATATACAATGCAAATGGGGCCTGAATGGTCGAGTGTCTAGCGCTCTGGCGCTCGGTACCACAGGTTTCGAGTTCGAGTCCAGGCGGTTCCCTAGATGTTTGTAGTGGTTCGGAATCCAATTTAAGCCGTAGGTCCCGGTCCTAATAGGATCGTAGAAAGTTGCGGGGGCATTGTTACTCCACGTCCGTGGTTTATTTTCAAGTTCCACGCGCCCCCTAGGTAATGCAAAGTGAGTAACGTCTGTGCAGCGCTTGCCTTAAGGCATCTAAGACCAAGCTGTCTAAGTGTTTGCCAGCTGCATTAGAAACATATATACAATGCAAATTTACTTCTAATAGATATAAAAATATAACTATATATATATCATATGTTAATTACTTGTAATATTTTAAATATAGCAAAACAATGTTAATCATTATGTAATTATTTTTGGAATGACTTACTGCAAAGTGATTAATTCATGAATCATGAATATGAAATTTATTGTGAATTAACTTGTCAATATAAATTTTTTTTATATAGGCTACAAATTTACTTCGAATAGATATAAAAATATAACTATTTACTTGTTATATTTTAAATATAACAAAACAATATTAATCATAATGTAATTTTTGAAATGCCTTACTGCAAAGTGATTTACTACATGAAAGAGGAATATGAAATTTATTGTAAATTAACTTGTCAATATATAAAAATTATATTTTCCTATGCCCTGCAAGTTTACTACGAATAGATGTCACCTTTATAAATGACGTTTCTGAAGTAAATTTGTTTTGGGCTCAATACCAAATAATATAAAAACAAACTTTAACAAAACGAAATACTTTTGCAATTGTTAGAGCCGTGATGCAAATATTCATTGCGATTTTGTTATGAATTGGAAAGAGATGACCTAGCCTCTTTATCTAAAAGAAAGAACTGTCGTACCACTTTGAGATTTTGCCAAAGACATCATTTAAGCGGGACGAGAATATTGAAAGATAACTCAAATGCATAATTTTCAAATTATGCTCTTTTGTTTACATTATGATTGTTTGAAACGAAATTACTTTTCAGATAACTCGGATTTCGTGTAAAAATCACCATAAATAAACATCAATGCAACAAAGAAGTTGATAGGAATGTTTTTGCTCAAATGAACACAAGTCAATGATTTAGAGAACACATTTATAAGCATTCTGTCTTTTATCTCATAAAAAAAATGGTGTTTTCTTCAAAGAAGTCGTCAATATTAATGACTTAAAAGTAAGTTGTATCTCTCCTTTTCACCACGGAATCAAGCATCTCATAGGATATGGTAATTTATAAATGTTTATTTTAATGGAATTAGTTTTCTTATGATATCAATTTATTAATTTCTTTGTAATAAAAGAGCTGAAGTTGACTAAAATACTACGAGAGATTTATTAAATCTCAAGTTTGTGGATCTCAATTTGCGAATATTTGGCTTTTTCTCACATTTGTAGCAGTCTGATGGCCAAATGGCTAGCGCTGGGGCATTTGGTGCCACAGGCTCCAGGTTCGTATCCTGGCGGTGGCATGGATGTTTGTTATTGGCTCGGTATCCTCTTTAAACTGTAGGTCCCGGTCTGTTTAGCCTTCGTGTGTATAGGTTTGGTTTGTCGCTCTACGGTCCTTTGTGCACACTTTAGGCTAATTAGACCGGAACCTACAGTTTAACGTGGATTCGAACCACGAACAAACACGCCTGCTACCACCAGGATTCGAACCTGAAGCCTGTGGTACCAATAGCCAGAGTACTAGCCACAATTGACCATCAGGCCGCTCTCGTGTGCATAAGATGATCGTAGAGCGACAAACCAAACCAAGTCTCAAAAATTATAGATTCAATTTTATGAATTTGTTATTGACATTAATTGTAAATAAATTATTTTATTGAAGTTTTTATAAACATATTTAACAAATAAAACTTTCTAAACTATTCTTCAAGAATTTCTTGTCGATCCTTTGATCATATTTTTTTAGTTAGTTTGCTTTAATTAGCTTAATGAAAACTTAATTGGGTTGCCTTTATCGGTTTCCTCAGTGAAATCTGAGCTTCGTCAGTTTATTTTTGATAAGTTTAAAAATCTTTAAATTATAGAACAAGGTCTACAAATTCTTTTAATTAAAATAATATGTTATGTTAATTTACGTACTAGTTTAAACAGCCTACAATCTTGATTTTGCTATAATTTTAATATAGAGATTAAAAAGTCCATAGTTTGGTTTGTCGCTCTATGATCATTGTGTGCACACGAGGTTTGGTTTGTCGCTCTATGATCATTGTGTGCACACGAGGTTTGGTTTGTCGCTCTATCTACGGTCAGGTTTGGTGTGCTCTATGATCACACAAGGTTTGGTTTGGTTTGTCGCTCTACTGTCATTGTGTGCACACTTTAGGATAATTAGACCGGGACGTACAGTTTAAAGTAGATTCCGAACCATTTACAAACATTCATGCCACCGCCAGGATTCGAACCTGAATCCTGTGATACCAAAGGATAAAGCGCTAGCCACTTTGTCACCAAACCGCTAAAAGTCCATAGAGAGTAAGAGATATACAATTGGCAGCATAATTTACATAATACTGTGATAATTTAATTTCCAGTTGGATTCAAGTTGGCAGTTATGTATCTCAATTTAGTTCAAATTAAAATATTACTTCTTTTGAAATAAAAGTAAATCGTGAAATTATAACATTTTATATCATCTTTTATATAATGTGTAATTATAAACAATTTGATTATTGCCAATCGGATTTAAGTTGGTGTACTGCAGGAAGTTATGTATCACAATTTAATTCATATTAAATTATTACTCCTTCTGAAATATAAGTAAATCGGGAAAATATGACATTTTATATCATCCTTTAGAAATAATCGAATTGTTTATAAATACAAATTATACAAAGGATGATATACACTGAAGTGACAAAAGTCATGGGATACCTCTTAATATCGTGTCGGCCCTCCTTTCGCCCGGCGAAGTGCAGCAACTCGACGTGGCATGGACTCAACTAGTCATTGGAAGTCTTCTGCAGGAATATTGAGACCTGCTGTCTCGATAGACGTCCATAATTGTGAAAGCGTTGATGGTGCAGCATTTTGGGCACGAACAGACCTCTCGATGATGTCCCATAAATGCTCGATGGGATTCATGTCGGGCGATCTAGGTGGCCAGATCATTCGTTGGAATTGTCCAGAATGTTCTTCAAACCAATCGCGAACAGTTGTGGCCCGGTGACCTGGCGCATTGTCATCCATAAAAATCCCATCGTTGTTTGGGTACATGAAGTCCATGAATGGCTGCAAGTGATCTCCAAGTAGCTGAACATAACCATTTCCAGTCAATGTTCGGTCCAGTCGCACCAGAAGACCAAGTCCATGCCATGAAAAAACAGCCCACACCATTACGGAGCCTCCGCCAGCTTGAACAGTGCCTTGCTGACAGTTTGGGTCCATGGCTTCGTGGGGTCTGCGCCACACTCGAACCCTACCATCAGCTCTTACCAACTGAAATCGTGACTCATCGGACCAGGCCACGGTTTTCCATTCATCTAGGGACCAACCGATATGCTCACGTGCCCACGAGAGTCGCTGCAAGCGATGTTGTTCTGTCAGTAAAGGCACTCGAGTCGGTCTTCTGCTGGAATAGCCCAAGAAAGCCAAATTTCTCCGCACAGTTCTAACAGACAAGTCCCTTGTAAGTCAAACATTGATTTCTGCGGTTATTTAACGCAGTGTTGCTTGTCTGTTAGAATTTACGACTCTTTGCAGACGTCGCCGGTCTCGGTCGTTAAGTGCAGGCGGTCGACCACTGCGCTGTCCATGGTGGGATGTTATGCCTGAAATGTCATACTCTCGGCACACTCTTGACACAGTGGATCTGGGAATGTTGAATTCCCTAACGATTTCCGAAATGGCATGACCCATGCGTCTAGCTCCAACTAACATTCCGCGTTCAAAGTCTGTTAATTCCCGTCGTGCGGTCATCATCACGTCAAAACCTCTTCACATGAATAACTTGAACAGAAATGAAAGCTCTGCGAAAGCACTGCGCATTTAGACCTGTTCTACGCGATGCTACTGCCATCTGAAAATTTGCATATTGCTATCCCATGACTTTTGTCACTTCAGTGTAAAATGTGATATCTTTACGATTTAATTTTATTTCAAAAGAAGTAATATTTTAATATGAACTAAATTGTGATGCATAACTTCCTGAAATACACCAAATGGAATTCGATTGGAAATAATAGAATTGTTTATAATTACAAATTATACAATCGGAGTCACGTTGGTATACTGCAGGAAGTTATGCATCACAATTTAGTTCATATTAAAATATTACTTCTTTTGAAATATAAGTAAATCTGGAAAATATGACATTTTATATCATCCTTGTATAATGTGTAATTATAAACAATTCTATTATTTCCAATCGAATTCCAGTTGGTGTACTGCAGGAAGTTATGTATCACAATCTAATTCATATTAAAATGTTACTAAAATAAAAGTAAATCATGAAAGTAAGGCATTTTATATCATCCTTTGCATAATGTGCAATTATAAACAAATATTTTAAAAATATTTGCTTGTTACCTTGCATAAGTTATGCAAGAGCAGTGAGACGCTATATCAAACACAATATTTCAGAAGGTGATCAAAAATTAAATAAGCTTCATGAGAAAACTTTAATATAACATCTTCCCTATTATTTATTCAATGATGAATAAAGTGCCATCTTGAACGCTGAGTTATAGCTATTGGCTACCTTTCATGTTTGCGCAGATACTGTTGACTCGAATCCTCTTCAAATATAAGACGAAAGATGCTGCACCAAGTGATTAATACTCGAATGCTGTATTATACATGTTTTGAAATGATTGGGTAGATTTATATGGAGCTTCTCTATAACGATATGCATGATTAACAATTTACAAATCAAACTCCATTTACTGGACTTTCAACTAGTTTAGAAACGTATTGCCTTTTAAAGTCGTGATGTCTGGTATTTAAAACGCAGAAATGGTTATCAATCAGAAATATTTAATTTTGCTCATATATCACCTTAGTGAAGTTTACATCTATTAATTACAAAAATATTTAATAGTCTTTTATAGAATATCACTCATTTTTATTTGCAATTTATATATGATTGGAAATATACATAAAACATGTATCCTTAAAACTATTTAATTTAAATCTGCATTTAAAGGTATATTAAAATAATTGAATCAATGATTAGTAAAGAATAAAATATATATAATGTTTGTAAGGTTCCCCTACTTCCCTAAAAATATTTGTGTGATTGATAATATATATATATATATATATATATATATTATCAATCACACAAATTACCAATCAATCATTCAAATTAAAGTCAATTCAATCAATCATCAATTCATTCAATCATCAATTCAAATCAATCAAACTAATATCAATATTCCTGTATATATATATATATATATATATATATATATATATATATATATATATATATATATATAAAGGAATATTGAGATTACAAAATGAATTTCCTTTCCATGTATATTAAACAGAGATATTGAAATCTGTTATTTATTTTTACTGTTTAGTAATATAATACATTAAATTCAAATATTTCCTTAATTAATAAATTTTGTCATGAATTACTAATGTCATATTTTTATACTCTTTTATAGAAATGGAAGTGATAAAAAATTACAATTTTAGCAATATTATCTGGCTGAATTAATAATTAAAGAACATATTTAATTTTCCTTTTAGTAATTCTATAAAAGTGAAGGCACCAAATATTGCTTCACTGTGTCTTTAAGGTCTAAATTAAATTATTGAAAGTAAAGGATACTTTCGCGTTTACCACATTACGAATTAGTTACTAAAAATATAAGTTAGAATTATTTTTTTGTTTGTTATTGAAACCACAATAATATAGTATATAATAATAGCAATATTTTTCCTAAATAAAAAATGTTTCTTTTACTGAAATGTTTTGATATTTCTTTCACTGCAAGTATCGATTTCAATCAAGTTTGGAAGACATACAAGTTTGTCAAAACATATTTCATTTTCATTAAAATTTGAGAGGTTTCAACAACAGCTTTTACACAATGCTGGTTTTATGATTGAATAATATGTTTACAAGCCAAACCTTTATTCCCGAAATGTAGACATTGTTAATAATATCTACATTCTGGAAAAAAGGTTTAGCTTGTAAACATATTAATAAGAGTCATATGTCCAAATTTAAAAAAATAATAATAAAATTTTAATACGATATAAATTCGCATGTTAAAACAACTCTCATAGGAAAGCAATAATTTATAAATTTTTAAAATGCTGTTATCTATCACCTTAGGCCACAATCACACATGAGAAAATTTGTTTGTTCCTCGTGTTTCAGTTTGATCTAACTAAATTAATAGTTTAAAAAAAACTAAAAAACACTCTTTTAGAGTTAATCAATCTAAAAGTAAAACATAATTGTTAACATAAGAATAAAATGACAGACGAGAAAATGAATGTCACTGTTCTAAAAGCGTGGGGTGCTCGATATCAATCGTTATAATTTTTCACTAATTTCATTTCGAAATGCAGAGTTAGTTTAAAAATGTCATGCAAAGCACCAAACGCTTTTAGAACAGTGACATTCATTTTCTCGTCAGTAATTTTATTCTTATGTTAACAATTATTTTTTACTTTTTAGATTGATTAACTCTAAAAGAGTGTTTTTTAGTTTTTTAAACTACTAATTTATTTTTTACTTTTAGTTTGATTAACTCTAAAAGCGTGTTTTTTAGTGTTTTTAAACTATAATATTTAAATGAGATCCCGGTACGAAGGACTGAGTCTTACAATAATTTAATTGTGAGTAAAACAAAGGCTAAATGCGAATATGTCGAGCCAGCCAGGATGCGAACAGGGAATCTCTTAATCAGGCGCGTTATCCGTTGTGTCGCTGTCTCACGTAGGTTTGAATATCTGAAAGATGTCTGTAAATGTTTCTTTTCAGCTTATATAGTGGGTATGAGGAGAAGCAGATCTCCAGGGAAAAATTAAGCGCTGATCAAGATGACTTTTCAAAGTCTGTGTGTTTTAATCACTAATCCTAACTATCCTAATCATGATGAAATAATAAACTTATCAAAATATTTTATTGCCGTCGGTCCGTGATAAGTCTACAACGTTTAAATTAAATCGGATCGCTTAAAGTAGGGCAAAATCGAGCCCAAAGAGTTAGTTACATACATACAAACATACATACAGGTGAAACTAATAAAAGCGTATTAAAAACAAGCTAAGCAAGCTTCATTTTAAGCATGCAATCAGCCTTCATTTAGAAAATCTTTTGAAACTGGATACAAAAAACCGATCCAAATCCACTGACCTCTATTCAAGAAATGACAGAGCATATGCATATCTGGTCTCTTTTACATTCGATAGAACCATCTTTTATACATCGCTCAGTCCTTTTGAGGGTGAGAGTAGATTTAGTAATACGTTACATCGCTTTTGTTCCACATTTTCAGTGGAAGATAGAAAACAATCTTTATATAGGAGCCTGAAGATTCTGTATGTTGATTAGGTGGCATGCTCTATTAAGTTGCATTGTTAGAAAGTTTGTAAATTTATTTTTTTTCATGAAGTAAATTTTTGTGTTTTGTTATTCACAAGTTTTCAATCCTTTCATCAGTGTTTTGATAATACATTTGCATAACAATGATCATATGTATACATTTTATTTAGATTGTTTACATGATGAAGAATGGATCTGTCGCCTGCGTCGGAGTCACTTGAACTGGTATAGGCTTTCCTGCCCCCGGGGATTAGAAACAACAACAACAGATTTTGATATTCCTCTCATTACTAAATGGAATTATTTTGAAATTTATTCATTCAATTGCTTTTATCTATCACCTTAAGTTACGACCACACCTGAGAGAGAGAGAGAGTTTGTTTGTTCCTTGCGTTTCAGTTTAATATAAAAATAACAAGCGAAATAAGGCTCATTTTAAGCATGCAATCGGCCTTCATTTAGAAAATCTTTTGAAACTGGACACAAAACCGATCCAAATTGGCTGACTACTATTCAAGAAATGACAGATAATATGAGTCTTTGGTTTCTTTTTACATACGATAGGATCGTCTTTTATGCATCTCTCAATCCTTTGCTCCTCTGAGAGTAGTTTTAGTAATATGCTACATCGCTATTGTTCCTTCAGTGGAAGATAGAAAACAATATTTGTACAGGAGCCTGAACATTCTGTGTATTGATTAGATGGCATGCTGTATTAAGTTACAAAGTTAGAAAGTTTGCAAATCTAATTTTTCAAATAGTAAATGTTTTGTGCTTTGCTATCCAAAATTTGCCGAATTTTTGTCAGAAATTTTCAATCCTTTCATAAGGTTTTAATAATACATTTACATAACAATAGACATATACATAACTTTTATTTATTTTGTTTACAGGATGAAGAATGGACCAGCCGCCTGCGACGGATCTCTTGGACCTGGTGTAAGCTTTCGTGCACCAGGGGATTAGTAATAATAACAGAATTTGATGTTCCTCTAGTCATTAAATATAATTAGTTTGCAATTTATTCATTCAATTTATAGTTTAATTTACTGTCACATTTATGCTGATCAAAAATCATTTATTTCCATATCATATTTGAGCAGTCACTAAGAATTAGAGAACAGTTATTATGCAGTTAACTTCAAATACAGAATATTATTTATCACTGTAGTTGTAAATAATTATTAGTATCAGTCGGTATTGGTTATTATCATTTGGATTATAATGGTGCAGAGTAAAATTATGAGCAAGCACTAGTAATGTCTATGTGAAATTACTTTAAGACTTGAATAATTTTATTGAAGTTAGTTTTTGGGGCCTGATGGTCGAGTGGCTAGCGTTTTGGGTCTCGATACCACAGGTTTCGGATCCGCATTCCGGCTGTACCATGGATGTTTGTAGAGGTTTGGAATCCCCGTTAAGCCGTAGGTTCCAGTCTCATATGACCGTAAAGCGTCACAGAGTCCAATCAGACTTCTTCTCACCCACATCATTCCCAAACTGTAAATTGGCAACTAGGCGCAGGGATGTGATGTGGTGTGGAGTTGTAGTAGTAGTAGTAGTAGTAGTAGTAGTAGTAAAATCCGTTTAAGAAAAGAAAATATTCAATAGAAAAACGTCAAGCTCTACTGGATAAAGCTTATTATGAAATAAATCTGCCTGTACTTATTCTTCAAAATTTCACTTAAATTGCATTTTGTTCTACATTAATCCAAATACATTTTACATATGTACACGAAAAATACAACAACTGACGTTTTTTAAGTTTTGCAGCACGCTCATAAATTATTTTACTGTCCCACTCACTTTTCTTAAGTAATATAATATTTTGAATCATTCCCCCTCCTTATAATCTTATAATGTGCAAAATTGATTAGAAATACATAGAAATTACGACGACATAATATTTAAAAATATAAACTAATCACTCATGTAATTAACTCCATTATACCCATTAATGTTGTCAAGTGGATATTAGTCTGTATAATTTGCAGGGATATATAACGTATTATCTCTCAGACATAACATTATCTCAAGAGCATCAAGCTTGAGAGGTTGATAGATGAAATCTAGACAGAAACTTGTTCAGATAACTGTTATATTCGTAATAAATTTCGCCATAAATGTAATAAGACTTTGTACTAATATTCTTTATAAATAAAAATGATTGATATAAATTAATGGATGTACATATCTTTCTTAAAAATATTGTTCTTGTATGAATATTGCATTGTATAAATCTTGCGGTTATATAACATGTTGTTAATAAATGTTTGAGATTTTGGGGCCATTTAATATGCAAAATTCTTATTTATTTAAATGCTTAATCTAATAAGACTTATTTTGAACTATAAAGTCTACATTGTATTTTACACAATGTACATTTTTTGCACAATTTACAATGGTACTTCATCCCTGCCTATTTAAATTTATAAACGACTTTGTTTTGGAAGGTTGTGCTTAGGTGTTTATTTCAGGCTTAAGGTACAACAACCCATAGATAAAATGTCAGAAGGCTTCGCTAAAATAAGCTAAAAAAGGTACACGTGCAATATCTGTATTAATCAATCTTTCATCTTATTTTTTGTAGTATTATTTTTTGAGAGTTGTTGGTACAAAAAGTGAATTTCTTTGGTAAATATAAAATGTAAAAGATTTTCTTAAAAGTATAAGGAATTTGAAATGTTTTCCTCTATTTTTAAATTTTGCATTATAGGAGAAATGTGCAACAAGCATAATCTCCTTACTAAAACTTTCTTAACATTGTCAGAAACAGGTATGTATAATATTTTGTGCTCGTTTGTGTAACAGCCTTTTATTGCAGTCATTTAAGTAAAGCCTTGCTTCATCAAGAATCGTAATGGATTCCTATTTATTTCCTGCTAAATTGTTTTCATACAGGAAACTGCAACAATTTCAACGTTCAACCACTTGGCTTTCCAAAAATTCGGTGAACGTTTTTTATAGCTTTTTAAGCTTTGAAATTTTTTGTTCATTGTTGTTTGGATATGTTTAAAGATCTTACAATTTATCTGCACATTTTTTGTTGCTACTAAAACACTTATTTCTGAATCATCAGCAGTAATACATATACTTTTTCGAGTATTCATTTTGAATCTTTTTTTCAGGTGAAAATGTTTATTGGTAGATTTTGTTCTTTCCGATTAATAATAGTTATTTTGGGGTATAAATAATAATACCAAGCTTTTTATTATGTATTTGAATTACGAAATAAAAATATTTTCCTTCAAAAAGTTTAACAATTTATCCTTCAGACAGGATCTTGTTTACAGGAAACATTTTGAATAAAAAGATAATTTGTTTTTTAGTTCTAACAATGTAACATTATACGTACAGTCAAAATAATTCACAAGTTTTGTTAAAAATTACAAGAAATATTTATAATAACTTTTATAATATCATGTAGTCTTCTTGACGTGGTTTGACCAGTTTTGAAGTAATAAAATTCGAAAAATCAATTCTTCTGGAAGATAAACGGCTTGATGGCCAATTGACTAGCACTCTGGCCTTTGGTGTCATAGGCTTCAGATTCGAATCCTGGTGGTGGCATGGATATTTGTTTGGGGTTTGGAATCCACGTTAGGCTGTAGGTCCCGGTCTAATTACTCTAAAGTGAACAAAAAAAAAATGATCGTAGAGCGAGAAACCAAATCTTGAAGATAAAATTTTAGATCACCTTTGTTGGAAATGGATGCTAATCTTATTTTGTTTTCTGAAATAGTTTACAAATGGTCAATGAAGCTGACATTCGGTGACTGTGGAGGAACTTAAACCTAACCTAACAACCTAAGTTGCCAAACATTTAACACTGTTGTTTTGTATAATGTTTTTATAGCGTATAAAAACATTATCTCGGTTGTGTGTTTTTATTGCAGTATGTGACTGTAAATTATTCAATAATATATCAATGTACATATTATTATTCATGATCCCATCAGTAATGACTGAATTTCCTACACCAGAAGCATTGGTTAGAACCTCAAACAAATGGCGAACCTCCTTCATACTTCCCTGTTGAAAAATGCTCTGGATGCATTTCTACATTTGGTTTTAACACGCCTTTCTCATTTCACTAGATCTAAAAATGTTGAACTAAATCTCATCCTAGAAGATATGTTTTTTTCGAAAATTCATGATCGTAGTGATTTTTCTGCAAAAACTGACAAAACTTCTTGGTCACAAAATATTTTCTTCTTGCAACTCATCCGTGGAATTGTGCTTTTCTGCATACATTTCGTACTGCACTAACTGATGCGTGAACTTACAGCATTTTGAAACATAAGTGTAATTTTAGGTGCATTAATACTCGATTTTGTTTCAATTGGTGAAAATGAATCGACGATCGTAAGAGATGATAATAGATCACTACATTCTTGCTTAAGTTACATTGAATAAGCATGAAATCTTTTAATCTTTTAGTATAGTAAAACGAGGTCTACCAAAGAAAATTGAAATTTATTTATTGTTTTATTTTCTTAAAGAAGTTGTTGATTTTGTTTTCTTTCGGAAATAGAAGTCTAGTAACGCTTCCTCCCCGTTTCTAAGTGTTAAACTTCAAAACACAAAATTCTAATTGAAAATTTACATAGGAAACTTCAGTTTAATCAAATTAAAGTATACTCTTGAATTTCACAATGTATATACATAAGTAAATTAAACAAAATCTGTCAAAAATAATTGTGTTTCTGTTAAATGTACAATAGTTTACTTTGGAATATGATTTTGATTTTAACCATCTCAGAATGCAAGGAAGAAAAAGTTAATAATATAATAAAGTAATGCAGGATTATACACACTTGAACAATATATAGTACTGTAAAAATATAAAGTTTAATACGTATTTATTAATTTTTAATTTAAATCTTTAAATATTCATCAAGGAATTTACAGAGTACAAGATTGAAACAGATATAAAAAACATTAGCAGAATAACAAAAAATGCATTAGCAGGAAATAGACTCAAGACAGAAGTATTACTTCGAATAAATACAGCCATAACAAAATCGCAAAAAAGAGCAAATGTTTGAATGTATTTGACAAGGTCAGACGAAACTGGAGTCCAGGAAATAGATCGTCTTTTGAAAGCTTTTTCTTAACAAGGGCTTTCGCAGCGGAAGTTTCTACGATAAAGAAGTTCGGAATGATGCAATCTTGAATCAGTTAAGGTAGCATTTAAAGATTCCCTCCCAGTCAAGAATTGTGTTAAGAAAAAAAAAAATTGTATTGAAATATACAGATTTAATTTTCTGCAAAATAGTTAGGTAAGCGATTTAGACCAGGGGTTGGCAAAAATTCCAACATTCTTTTGAAATTCCAACATCAGCAGCAAGGTCTCTAATTTTAAATCGACGGTTTGCATCACCAAATCTTTAATTTTTTTGGACATGAGCTTCATCGATTGAGGTTTATAGTCGACCAGAGGTTCTCTTCGTCTTCAAAGTTTTCTCTGCCTTCTTTGAACTGTTTATACCACTTGTAAACATTTATTTCCGATATAGGAATGCTCACCGAATGCCTTCTGCAACATTCTATACGGTTACACAAAACAATTTTATGCAAGTTCTTTACTCAGTTAATTCAGACATTTCAAAAATCGCCGGAATCAGTTTTAGCGTTTCACAAATCCACGTTACTCAAACACTAATGAATATTTTGATGTGAAATTTCACACAGATGTCAAGGACAGTGCCAGCAACCTAAAAAAGAAAAGAAAAATGAAATTCCAAATGCCGAGAATTTTAAATTGGAAATTGATCTTACTTTTTGTACTCAGTAATATATATAAATTTTATTTAAATTTTTACTAAAAGAAAATTTAAGCGATTGTTGTATGATTGTTTTAGGAAAATACAAAATTGATGCAATTCAATTTAAAAAGTATATTACTAGTTAAGAAAAATATTTTTACTGCTTAAAACAAACTAAACATGCTGTTGGAAAACCTATATATAACAAACCATTGTCTGTCGCTCTACAATCATTTACACCATGACTAATTAGACCGGAACCTACATTTTAAAGTGGACTTCGAACCATTAACAAACATTCCGTACCATCACCTGTGATATCAATAATCAAAGCACTCACTTGGACATTAAGCTGCTCATCAACATCAGGCTCAAATAATGTCGCTAATTGCTTAAAAAATCGAATTTATTAATGGAATTGAAAATCCATTTTTAAAATTAAATCGAAAAATTCATATTTTTAATAGATTTAAATATAATAGCAAAAAGAAAATCAATGCATTTATGTGTAAACTTTTATAAACTATAATAAATTCAATTAATTAAATCATAAATTAAAAATACGACTCTTCTACTGCTTGTTTTATTATATAATGTAATAACTGAGTATTTTTCAATATTGAGTTTTGAATATATTTTCAATAGTAATAACAATTGAATATATTTCAGTCTTTTTAATTATTTTTGTGTCCTCTCTCAAATTACTGAAATAGTTTATTTATAAGTACTTTTTAGTACTTTATCGAAAATATTTGTACAAAAAATTTTAGTATAAAAACTTTAGTACTTTATTGAAAATATTAGTAAAAAAAAATATTAGTTAAAAAACTTTAGTACTTAATTGAAAATATTAGTATAAAAATATTACATTAAAAACTCTAGTACTTTATTGAAAATATTAGTTTAAAAATTTTAGTACTTTACTGAAAATATTAGTACGAAAATAATAGTTTAAAAACTTTAGTACATTATTGAAAATATTAGTCTAAAAACTTTAGTGCTTTATTGAAAATATTGGTACAAAAAATATTAGTTTAAAAATTTTATTCTAATATTTTCAATAAATTACTAAAAATATTAGTTTAAAAATTTGAGTACTTTATTGAAAACATAAAATGTGTCATTCGACTGAAACATTTTTGACATCTTTTACAGAATTGCAATCGATTACAATAGAAATTGAAGTATAGATGGTGCTGTCACTCGTTAGTTTGGAAGGGAATTTCGAATTGTTTCCTTGTTGCACGACCTATCTCGATGCATATTTTCTGTTAAAGTTAATGAGATATGCCTTCGAATAATGTCCGATAGACATGACGACCCATTACACTCTTAATGCAATATATTGGGCCTAGATTAACTTTGCAGAAAATTTCCAGATCATGACACTGGCGCCACTGTTCTTAATTGTCTACGCAGAGCATACATTTCACTGTAAGGGCTCTTTCTCAATTTAAATTTAGAATCTTCATAAAATAGAAAAGTTTCTCTTTGGGGAAATTTAGTCAATAAATACTTTTTTTTCTAAATTAGATATTAACTTTTTGTATACCTAAAAATTTTCTACACAGCTAAATTTCGCTATACATTTTCTAGTTTATTTATTTGTGTTGCTTCAATGGAAATAAGGTTTTGCCTTAATTTTTATTACTTTTATTTCGGATGTGTTTTAAGTAATATATTTATTCATTCATAAGCAATGCATTCGTCTCCCACAATATATTTATCTATTCATAAACTGTGAAATATATTCATTTATTCACAAAATATATCATATATTCGTCATGCTCAATAAATTCGTCTTATGCAATATATTTATTCATAAAACATGCAATATATTAATTTTTTCATAAAACATGCAATATATTAATTTTTCATAAAACATGCAATATATTCGTCTTATTCATGAAATATACAATATATTCGCTTTATTCCTGAAATATGCACTATATTAGTCTTGTGCAACATATTTATCTGTAAATAAAATATGCATTACATTTGTCTTATAAAAGTAAATTTAATTATTCATGAAATATGCAATATATTCGTCTTATGCAATATATTTATTTATTCATAAAATATGCAATACATTCGTCTTATGCAGTATATTCATTTATTCATAAAATGTGCAATATATTTATTTATTCATAAAATGTGCAATATATTTATTTATTCATAAAATATGCAATATATTTATTTATTCATAAAATATGCAATATATTTATTTATTCATAAAATGTCAATATAAAATAAAATGTGCGATATATTTATTTATTCATAAAATTTATTTATTCATAAAATATTTATTTATTCATAAAATGTGCGATATATTTATTTATTCATAAAATGTGCAATATATTTATTTATTCATAAAATATATTCATTTATTCATAAAATATACAATTCATTTATTCATGTTGCATTACAATTGAAGTATATTAAGCTCTTATTCATTATTCTTATTATTTGTGCAGGCAAGAGATTTTAATTTTTAATCAAATTAAAATTTTGATATTTGATTTTAATCATAATCATTTTTAATTTGATTTTAATCAAATATTTGACGTATTGAAAAATCTTACGCAATCGCCTCAGTCCAGTAACAGTGAGTGTTCTACCTAGGGTGCAAGACCATGATTCGATTCTTGCTTTTGAAAGAGATGATTGTAGCTCAACGAGTCATTTGAAATCTATAAATGATAATGTTCAATAAACATGATAGTTTACAATACTCTAAGAATTTCTGCTCCATTTCTTATTTTTGTTTCAATATATTACTCCATTCATCATACTATATCCATATGTTTCAATATATTACTCCATTCGTCATACTATATCCATATGTTTCAATATATTACCCCATTCGTCATACTATATCCATATGTTTCAATATATTACTCCATTCCTCATACTATATCCATATGTTTCAATATATTACTCCATTCATCATACTATATCCATATGTTTCAATATATTACTCCATTCATCATACTATATCCATATGTTTCAATATATTACTCCATTTATCATACTATATCCATATGTTTCAATAAATTACCCCATTCGTCATACTATATCCATATGTATAGTATTCGGCATACTTTATCCATATCCCATCCGTCATACTATTTCCTGCTTCGTATGCCATATTATAATGAAGCATTACTTTTATATGAACTGTACAATTTTTATAAAAATAATGTACAGTACAGCATAATGTTTATCCATGTAATCGCCATTTTTCTGATTTTTCCTTGTGTTTTTTAAAACTAGTATGTATAAGAAGTTAGTAGTATATTACATTACTCCATTTATAATACTATATCCATATGTTTCAATATATTACTCCATTCATACTCATATTAAGTTATCCAAATATAATTGAAGTCCATTTGATTTAATCAAATACAGCTGAAACGTTGCTAGAATTTCAGACATCTGATCTTAAAATATGTACTTTCTCTTTCTATACCTTCTTTTCGATAACAAAAGGCAGGGAAAGAAATATACGTGTCACAATCAGAACTAACTCAGCACAACTTAATTGGCGACGCTTGGGAGAGAAAACAGAATAACAAACAAACCTTTTTTTTTTTTTTTCTCCTGGTGCTTCTTTTTCCGCTTGTAATTATAGGTCCATTGAATTGAGGGGGACCTTATTTATTGCTCAGGAGTCGTGCTCAAGTGTCCAAGATTTTGTCGGAAATATGTCCTCAGAATGCAAGATGCGTCTTATTTTACTTTAGTCCTAGTTTAGCCCTATACGACATGTCCCCCCAAAGAAAGTATGTTTGGTCTGGGAAAAGAATCGTACTGCGATTCTGAGTGTATGTCAAAAGAAAGTTCTTAAGGGAAGATGACATTGAAAATAATTGTTCATGGACGTATTATTATTTCTGTTATTAGAATATTTCATTTTTTATACAAGGTGATCAAAAAAGACGATAACTTTTGAAAAGAATATTTTAAATGTTCAAGATAGAAACTGACACGGGAAATAACAACATTTGATAGAAAACACTTTAAAATGTTATACCTTAGAGAGGTATTGGAAATTAATTAAAGGACTGTCGAAATGTCATAAAATTTCGTTCAAAATATCCAGTTAGAAAATAAATTTAATATCAACAAAATACTTTTATAAACATTTAGAATCAACATTCGTGATTAAAAATTATAAAAAAGCTGACTTTTATTGGACAAAAATTGAAAAACTGCATATTATTTCATTATTATATATGAAGTATATATTTATATGGAAACACTTTTATTTCTTGTTTGGGATTTCAAATTTAAATAATATAAATACTATTAACTTCACATCTTTTTCAGTGAAAGATTGCAATATCTGCTTTCCTTTCAAATTCGAGAACCGTGTATAATCTTTTTACATGTACATTTTCAATAGCAAAGATGTTATGGTACTTACCTATTAGTTCTTGCTGTGCTCTGTTTTCATTTTTGTGTGAATGAAGAATATATTTTTGACCAGTTGTTCTAAGGTTTTTTTTTAAGTTGTTACTTTAGTTATATGATAAGTTTCTTTTAAAAACTCAATGGAACAAAAAACAAAACCATGGAACAAATAAAAGAAACACCTATGAATTCTTAATTTTACAAATGGTAAGTGTCTTCCATGCTTTTCAAAAAATATTTTTTCAAACACGCCAAAAGTAATTGATCATCATATATGCTTTTAGTTTTCATACTACATTTTGATTTCAGAAATTAACGAAAATCAGAAAATTTGCTACTGTGAAATTTCTGTTTATTGAATTTAATAAATTTTGACAAAATAATGAATAAAACAGTTCTTCGCGAATGTAAAAAATAACTAATAAGCTCTAATATTCTCTGCCTTGAATATATACAAAAAGAAACATACTAATAAACATAACATCAGAGTTAAATATTTAATAAGCATAATTCTAAAGTGTAATTAATAGTTAACGTAAACATTGTGGTGATGTTCCATGTTTACAATGAGGGTATCTACCATTGCCGAGTCAAAAAAATTCAAATACCTTAAAATATCGGGGTGGGAGGTGTTAAGTGTACCAATACGTCTGCTTAAAATATATTCCAATCATGTTTAGTAGGGTTCGAGTTCGAAGTATGTGCTGGGAAACACATACGCATAATTTTTTCTCCTTGAAGAAGGTTTTCTACCTTTTCCACAAACCAAGTTCTGTAAGATCTAGTAATTATCATCATCTTGTATTGTAAAGTATTCACCATTTGCCCTTGCTTACGAACGAACAATTGGATCAAGAATTTATATAAAATGTACCAATGTTCGACCGAGTAATCGCCATTTTCTAATTTTTCCTTAATTTTTAAAAACTAATATGCTTAAGAAGTGTTTTATTACTTAGCATATATTGGACATTCAGTGTGATATTAAACAGATTGCGTTTGTTGAACTGTATACGGATTTGTAAAAAATATAAAAATATTATAAAATATTATAAAACTTTGTTTATTTTTTTATAATTTATTTAATTTTTACCTGACATTGAGTAACGTTTATTGTGATTTTATTGATTTTCTTTTATATAAATTTATTCTAAATGATAAGAAAATATTCGATTCTGAAAATAATTATCAGCCAAACATCAATATTCTGGAGTCTATTTTAAGCCCAAATCTAAAAATATTAATTAAACTAATTAACTTAACTAAATATTTTTAATTGGTCTTAAAAATAATTTATAGAGCCCATTTTTACTTTGTAACAAGTTGGAATTCGAATTAGGAAACACAAAGTCGTGGAACATTCCTTTCATTATATTTATAGAAGCATTTTTATGTTACCTCAAAAAATAGTACTGTAAGTATTAATCTATGAATAGTCTGCACAGACTACTATTTCATTAATTTTATACAAATTTGAAAAATTTTAGTGATATTTTTGAAATTCTAGAAATTTATAGATAATGAGGTCTCTAATGAATTATTTTTTTCTGTGTAGAAAACTTTGCTCCAATTATTGTATGTTACATTTTTATATACCTGTGTATCTGGAAGGGTAAGATTTGGAAATAGAAATGTGTATCATATAACTGCCTGTATCAATATTTATGTGATGGGTTTAATTTATGTAGCAAGTTTATAATTCTGGAAGTCTAAGTACTATTGTGCCCAAAAAGTAAGACTAATTTTTTTCAAAAACCCTTTATTTATTCTTCCACATTTATTTCCTCGCCTTCAAAGTAATCCCTCCAGAAACAATGAACTTATGCCAACTTTTTTTCAATCCTCGATGCATGCTAAAAAGTCATCGGCAGGGATGACCTTCAATGCACGCGGCGATTTACGTTGAATCTCTTCAATCAACTCAAAATGGTGTTCCGGAGTGGTCTTTTGAGTTTAGGGAATAGTCAGAAGTCGCACGGTGTGAATACGGGGGTTGTGGAATGATATCGGTTTCATTTTTGGAGAAAAAGTCAAGAAGAATCAATGCAGTGTGAGCTAGCGCATTCAGTGTTTTCGGTACCAATCGAGATTTGACGCATTTGTGGTCCAAAATGGAATTGACCAAACCTTTGAAATTCCAACATCATCAGCAAGGTCTCTAATTGTAAATCGACGGTTACCTTTTTACACCAAAAACAATTTTGGACGTGAGCGTCGTCGGTTGAGGTTGATGGTCGACCAGAGGACTCTTCGTCTTCAACGCGTTCTCTGCCTTCTTTTTGAACTGTTTATACTACTTCTAAATATTTCTTTCCGATATAGGAATGCTCTCCCGCAAACAAAATTTAATGCAAGTTCTTTGTTCAATTAATTCAGACATTTCAAAAATTGCCGGTATTTGTTTTTAGAGTCTCAGTAAGCCAAGCGTATCTCAAACACTAATGGATATTTTTATGTCAAATTTCCCGTAGATGTCAAGGACAGTGTTCAACAAGTGGACAAGTTTCAATCTAAAAAAAAGTGAAATTCCATAAGCCCCGGAATTTTAAATTGAAATTCGGTCTTATTTTTGGATACAGTAGTAAATAATAACCTTGCTTATCTATCAAATATAATAAATTCCCCAACGGATAAATTACAAAAAAAAAAAAACAGATGATTTTTAATAATTTTTCAATTATTTAAAAAAAATGTTTGCCCACTTCTATTTTTAATGTGCTGCATACAACAAAAACTTTGGTTTCATACAAAAAGTGATTACACTGGATTGTACTAATTAAAGAAATGGAGAGAGTTAATATTAATTATCAATTCCTTTTTGACTCTTTTAAACACATAAAACCCAAGTATGCTACTTAAAACATTTTTTTCAAATATAGCTAATAGCTTCAGGGAGAATTGGAGAAAAATACATTCATTTTATTTACGAAGAGTTTTCATTCTCCTTGAACTTTCAGTCATTTGCAATACAAATAAAACTAATTGTTCTTAATTTATGTATAGTATTTTTTGTGTCCATTCTGAAGATGTACAGCATAAGTGAGGTAACTGAAAAGTCATTCGGTTGGGCTCAGGAGTAGATTAAGAACACCCAAATTCCAACCTTGAAATGCATTCACTTTAATTAGGGTACAATGTATAAAGTTTGTCTGTATATGTCCAGTGGTGTATTCCGGAAAACGCTGAATTTGATACATATCTGCCGTTCTTGGTCAGACAGATCATTATATTTTCATTATAACGACTATTCAAACTGGCTGGCATATGGAAATAATAACATTGATAATTACTAATAGAACAATTGAATGCTTATTTGATTTATATTGATAAGTAATTGAACAGTTATTAGTACTCTACGTGTTTTAAAATAAGAATCTATGTAATATAGAAAAATTAATTTTCTGTCAAATGTGAATAAGGGCATATATATAAAGCGGTTATAATTATTGAGCAAAATAAGCTTGTTGCAGGTTGTTTATTAGAACAACCTGCAGTTGAAACCGGTCAGTGGATTGACGCCAAAATTGGTATGTGGAGTATGCTCCAGCTAAGCTGAAGGAATCTCCAGATATAAAAGCATTTTAAAAGGGTCCTTTTCATTAGGGGTTACTGTACAAAATAATACCAAATTAACTTATAAATTGACCAACACAGAATAAAAATTTCTATATTTATTGGTTTTTCAATGATTAAATATTTATTAGTTATCCAATGATTAAATATTTATTGGTTATCCAATGATTCACTATTTATTAGTTATCCAATGATTCACTATTTATTGGTTACGTGACACTGGAACCACTGGCACCAGTTGTCCGGGATTAAATTGACAACAGCTGCCTCGACCTCCTCAACAACCTGAATGAAGGTTTAAAAATTTCTCTTCTCAATTGAACTCTTAATTTTCTAGTCTTTTAAATCGGGACATCATTGCTTGTACACCTTTTAAAAACATGGGTTCATGGCGTAATTTCTTGTTAAACTGAAACTCACGTATTAGCATTCGCGTTATTTTCGTATAACCTCTTTAACCCCATGTGAAAATAACAAAACCTTCATTGTTAGGGTGCATTTCTATTGGCCGATTTTCACGAATCAGATTTGTGATCAAGAATGACTGACATTAGTGAATCAATCAATCAATCAATCAATCAATCTGAATAATGGCTTTTTGCTACTATCAATCATCCTCGATTGCTAATCCTATTTGTCAAAGTTCGTCCATAAACTCAGAAACGCTGTAATGCAAACTAAATGCGTTTTTCCAGCACTTAAAAGGTGAAAGTGTCTTTCTTGTGTGTGTTTTGACGTCGGTGGCCTCATGTTCCACTTGTATATATCACAAATAGCCACCAATGGGTGATGAAGAAAGGATAATGACAACCTGGAGAATTTTGCCTCGCATGTGAGTGTCACATAGGAGAAAACCTGGTACACTCCCACCAAGCAGCCTGAATATCAATGTGAGATGTCTTTTACATATTGTCCTCGTTTCTAAAAGCAGTTATTAAATCAATGCGGGCAGCGGATTCGAACTTCAGTCCTCCAGCTGAGAACGTCGCCACTGGTCCATCCGTTGCTTACACCGAGACCTATTTTTTTATCAAACGTTTACCTTTATGCGTGTATGCAAATTATCAGATTTTTTTCATTTCTTATTATCAGTCTTGCCCTTAAGTATTATAATTGTCTCTTTTAAGTAGAATTTCACTTATTGTGCTACACAGAGAACCCAAGCGGATATTTTTAACTATTTTTAAAAATATTTTTGGATATTCCTCTGTCACAGCTGGTATAGAGCCCCTATACCAATTTTGATGTCAATCAACTGAGTGATTTCAGCCACAAGATGCTCTAAACAGTGAAAATTTAATAATAATCTCCTTGGATATACATGCCAAAAATAATTTAACGTTCGTACAGATGTATAAAATAAATAAGACAATCACATTTACCTAAAGAAATAGAGATTATGGAAGAATAGAAATATAAGTATTAGGTATAAAAATTGTGAGATAAATGTTATATTAATCAATTAGAGATAAGGCATTTTATATGGATATTTACATATTTAATGACTCCAGGATTAAAGTAAATTGTTTAATGTGAACAGTCTTGTTACATACAGACTCCTTCTAATAATCTAATTCAATCCGTGAAATCTCAGAAAGTCTTAATTAACGATTAGTGAATAAATATTTAATACTTAACTCTGATTGCTCATGATTTGTGCTTAACTATAAACTTTGCTTAGATGTCTGTAACAACCAGTAATTAAGAATTCTGAAATTTGGATCCTGCTCTTAAGTGAAGTGCAAACTTCAAATTAAATTCCAAGTTATGTGCACTTTTATCTCCACATTGAAATTCGGCATTATAAATTAATGAATAATGTCTTAATAAACGTATAATAACGCTAATTTCATATTAAACATTTGTAATGATATTTTAAATAATAAGGGCCTTGTTATGATGCAAATTCAAAGGTTCGTCTAAATTTCAATTTCTAAAAGAATGAATAAATCTCTCATCTGTAGATGAGAAAAAATTCAATATGTGAAGATCGTCTTATTGCTTTAGTATTTTGACGATCACATATATCACTCTTCATATGCAGATATTACAAAAGCTAAATCTATATCTTCAAGCGCTGATATACTAAGATCCCCAGCTGTATCTGTTTCTGTCATTAGGGACCCAGATATCATTAGTTTGATTTGTTTATGAAGTTCTGAAATTTAAACCATGTACTACATTTAAACTTATTCATACAGAAAACCAATTTCACATCTGGACCATCTACAACCGATTCAGTTGTATATACGATTGTACAGCTTCACGTTTCTGAAATTGTTACATAAAATAAAATAAAAGTAAGTAATGTAATAGACGTAACGTTCCCCTGTAAAATAAATGTTAATAAACGTTCCCATGTAAAATAATTCACTTATTATTACTCTGTATAGCACAATAAGTGATTACAATATACAAAATAAATAAAGTCTTATTTATTGAAAAATAAGACTTTACATGGGAAATATAAATTGTGCTCCTCTTTAACTGGTCGAAATAAACCTAAAGAATATTCTTCTGCCTTAGAGGGCAGTCTATGTGGGAGGACGTGGAAAGATTGCGAAAATTATGGAAGATTCTGTCATATAAAAATGTGTTTTTAACTTTTGAAATATTCCATGTATATAAACTATCTTTTAAATATCTTGCAATGTATTTTTTAAGTTATTTTTGTATAGTTTCAAAATGATAATGTTTTTAATTGGTCCCTTTTTACATTTGGGTATCAACTCAATATTTAAAAATAAAACTTGTTTAACTATAATTAAATTGTTGAGCCCAGATTGGACAAAATAGGTCCTTGTTGTCGTTAAACTCCTCAAATCTATTCATCAACCGGAATAAACAGAATTTGCAACAAAACAACAAGAGTTTTGCAAATGTTATTACAAACATAAAAACAGAAGAGACTTCAGACTTTTAAAATTGATGTTAGTTTGAAAAAGAGTGATCAAATAAAATTAATTTTTAATTTTTTTATTTAAATTTATTATTTATTTACCATTCTCCAATTCATGCAGATGGCCAAATATTTCGCTTTAAGAGTTTATGCTAAAAAGTACAGGGTTCGAAAGTTTTAGTTGAAATAAACTTAAGCTTTTCTGAGATCAAATAACAAACATTCTAATTAAATTTTTTGTGATTTTCTAAAATTTATTTTCTTTAGTGCTAATATTCATTCAGTATATCTTTAAGGGGGTGATAATATTTAATGTAGTGACATTTATTTTTATTAGCTCTACTAAACTTGAATTGTTAGGTTGTAATATATTTTACAAAATTAAATATAATTCAAAATAAAATTCCGTGATTAACAATAAAAATTAGTGAAACACGAAGATAGTGTTAGTACTCAAGATTTCTTGCTCTAAGAAGATCTCTAAGAAATGGAAATGAACACATTCTACACATTATTTAGCGATAATATTAATTCAATATGTTTCCAACAGTGATAATATTTAATGTCGAGACATTTAATTCATAAAATGCGTTAACTTTTTTGTGAATTTTTAGGTTGTTTTGTATTTTTATAAAATTAAATATAACTCCAAAATAAAACTTAGTAATTAACTATAAAAATTAGTGAAACACGAACATAATGCTATTATTCAAAAATTTCTTGCATAAGTAAGAATTTAAAAAAGAACACATTCTATTTTAAGAACATAATTCAAACTTGAATGAGGAAAAGAGACTAGAAACTCTTTTTGATACATGAAAACAACATAAAGTGGGTAAGAATTTATTTTAACTTGGGGAAAAAGTTTTTTTCTCCTTGCTGGAGAAGTATTTAATTACGACCAATAATTATAAGCGCGTGAGGCCAGAACGATATTTTTTATTTTGATGATTTTTTTCAGAAGAGAAGTGAAGCGATGTCATTTAAATGCCACGTTACATTGAGGAGGATTTTAATTATGATGTCATATAAAGCTGTTAGGCGGAGAGCTATTTAATAAAAAAAAAAATCTAAAAAGTTTCAATTTGTGGGAAGTTTTTGAAATTAAATATGGTAGAATGTTCTGTTTTAAAAATGGTGGATACCGTTGTAATAGAAAGAGTTTTGGAGAATTATCAAATTTTATATAAAACTTTACGAGAATTGATTTTTGTTCCTTGAATGATGCACATGTTGCAATTTTTTAATTCAGAAAATTTTTATTTTAATGCTGAAATAGTTGATAAATTAAAAAAGTTTTTTGAATGGAAAATGATTTTTTTTTTTTTTACTTTTTTTTTAAAGTGTATATTTTGCTATAAAAGTCTTACTTTTTATCTGTTAATAAGGGATGAAAGTTTAATAATTTATTCATTAATCAATTTTTTCATTAAATTAATAAAAACGATAATTAGTGTTTTTCTGCTACGTTTTGGTTAAATAATTTTGTTTTTTGATTATAAAATATTCTAAACTAAATGAATAATTAATAAAAATTACTAACTGAAATATTATTTAATTTACATAAATTAGATGACTGAATAATAAATAAATCAAGTTTTAAAAATGTCTTTAAAATCTTTGAAGTAAATGTGTAAATGAAATAAATATTCATAAAAAATATGTTTCAAATGTGAAATATTATGTTTTAAATCTTATTATCTTTAGATTTTATGGGTAGACATGTAAGAATGTCTATTCATAAGCGAAATAATATTGTTCTAATATTTTTAGAAATAAAAAAAAAAGCAGCATATTTAAATTTTTGGAAGTAATTAATGTATCGATCGCTTTATTTACTATAAATAAGTTTAAATGATCTTCCTTCATTTAAATGATTTTGCAGCATTACTTTTCTAATCATTTTCAAACATTATTTAATTTTTAAAAGTGTTGTTTTAGTATTTATTTCCTGAATTCCATTATAAAATTGCAAATTAAAAATGATATTTTACATGAATTTTGAATTACAATGATAAGAGATGTAATTATTGATAATGTGGATAATATTTTAATTGATTTGCATTTAAATTTAAAAATATTTAATTAATGGTTAAGAAATAACTGCAGTTTAAAGTAAGCAAATATTTTTCAATTCAAAAAGAATAATCTTGAAGATTTCTTTTACGATTATTAGAATTTAAGACGCCATTTGATTTCAGCACGAATTTATTGTGAAAAAGGGAATATTAATTGAAATCTGTGTAAGATATTGATGGCTAAGTATAAAAATTATTTGCTTCTGCTGTTTTAGAATTTAATTTCTGAATTCCATTATAAGATTGCAATTTAAAAATGGTATTTTTTACATAAATTTTTAAATTACAATCATAAAAGATTTAATAATTGATATTGTTGAAAGTATTTAAATTCCAACACTTTTAATTAATTGATAAAAATAGCTACAGTTAAAAGCGAGTAAGAGTTTTTCAATTCTAAAAGAATAAGGCCAAAGATTTCTTACTATGATTATTAGAATTTAAGACGCCATTTTGATTCCAGAATGAATTTATAGTGAAAGGAGAACCTTAATTGAAATCTGTATAAGAATTTAAAGGCTAAGTATAAAAAAATTATTTGCTTCTAGAAACTAATTCCTGAATTTCATTATAAGATTACAGTTTAAAAATGATATTTTTTATATAAATTTTGAATTAAAATGATAAAAGATTTCATTATTGATATTGTTGGTAATGTTTTTAATTGATTTACTTTTTAAATTAAAAAACATTTAATTAATGGATAAAAAAATTACTGCAGTTCAACTATTTTTTAATTCTAAAAGAATAATGATGAAGATTTCTTATTACGATTATTAGAATTTAAGACGCCATTTTTATTCCAGCACGAATTTATAGTCAAAAAAGGTACCTTAATTGAAATCAGTATAAGATATTAATGCCTAAGTATAAAAAATTATTTGCTTGTGCTGTTTTAGAATTTAATTCCTGAATTCCATTATAAAATTGCAAATTGAAAATGATATTTTTACATAAATTTTAAATTACAATTATAAAAGATAATATTTTAAGTGATTTACATTTAAATTCAAAAACGTTTAATTAAATGATAAAAAATAACTGCAGTTAAAAGTGGGCAAGTATTTTTCAATTGAAAATGAATAATGCTGAAGATTTCTTATTACGATTATTAGAATTTAAAACGCCATTTTGATTCCAGTGCGAATTTATAGTGAAAAGGGTACCTTAATTGAAATCTGTATAAGATATTAATGGCTAAGTATAAAAATTATTTGCTTCTGCTAAGCCACTTTTTCAAACGTCTTCAACCATCGATATCTTGACGGGAAAGCATTTATAGTTATAATCTAGATGAGTTAATCATATTTCAGTATTATCACAGCTGGCGCTTTTTTTTTAATATCTCTTTAGCGCCCACATAAAACCAGTTCTTGCTCGTCATCCGCTTGGAATGGGTGCAACGCGCATAAAATGGTTAACTGCTTGCCTCGAAATATATAACACGGGGAGAAAATAATCTTCAAATTGGTATAACGCATTTTTATCCACGTTGAAATTGCCGGCAATTAAATTTTTGTAGCACTTTTAGTTTTCCTTTCTCATTTCACTTAAGCCGAGCCGATGAGCTATGGCGGGAGGGTTCCTCGATTTTTTATTATCATCCGGTAAAACCATGAAAACAAGTTAATAAGTACGTATACATGTATAATATAAAGAGCAAGTCCTTCCGTTACTAAGTTACCACAAAAACAGAGCCCAATCTCTGAGTTCTACCAAGCCACCAAACGTCATAAAGTTGGAATAAAATAAGAAAGAAAAAAGACAGCAATTATACAAGGCCTACATATGTACAGGGGGAGTGAGCCAGCACGCAATTTATTATCATCCAACAACAACAAAAAAGAAAATCATGGTTGAAAGATAGCTTCTAGAGGAATAATTTATTTGTCAGAAGGACACACGGTATGTTATTGCAGTAGTGAGACTTGCATTTTACCCCACTCATTAGCATGCGAATGATCCAACGATTACTTTTTTTATTTGTAAATCACAATGCAATGATAACAGAGTGATTTGTGCTTACTTTTGATTCCGGTTTGTAAGGCACAGCTCAGAATGATATGTAACCAACAATTTAGTTAATGAATGTTACAAAAAGTCTTTTGGTTCAAGTAAAGTTATTCTTTTGGAATAATCGAAGAACTATTAGAGAATGGTTGAAAGGATACTTGTTGGCACGCACATGACTCCTGCAAAGAGAGAATTACCTCTTTCAATTTAAACTTAAGAAAATAGTATTTAATATTTTTGATATATTAATTTTTAAAGGGGCTGAATCATATCTATGTAATAGATAGTTTCTAGAAGAATAATTTATTTATCAAAATAACACACTGTATGTTATTTCAGTAGTGAGACATGCATTTTACCCAACTCATTAGCATGCGAAGGATCCAACGACTACTTTTTTCTATTTGGAAATCACAATGATAACAGAGTGATTTGTGTTTACTTTTGACTTCAGTTTGTAAGGCACAGCTCAGAATGATATGTAACCAACAATTTAGTTAACACACACACACACACACACACACACGAGTTCTGCAAATACAGAATTATTTCTTTCAATTTAAACTCCAGAAAATAGTGTTTAATATTTTTGATATCTTAATTTTTAAACAGGCTGAATCATGTCTATGTCTTTCTTCAAAATTGAATTAATAAATGAAAATTTTGAAAGTAAATGTTCAAAATAAAACAACTTTATAAAAATTAAAAAATTGTATCTTCAACGCTAATTCTATTGAATAATTTGCTAATCTAATTGACAACGGTTTGAATATGCAGGCTACATATTTTGCACAGCTCAGAATATGTAACCAACAATTTAGTTAATGAATACTACAACAGTCTTTTGGTTCAAATAAAGTCATTCTTTTTTGAATAATAGACGAACTATTAGAGAATGGTTGAAAGGATACTTGTTGGCACGCACACGAGTTCTGAAAAGAGAGAATTATCTCTTTCAATTTAAACTCAAGAAAATAATATTTAATATTTTTGATATTTTATTTTTAAAGAGGCTGTATCATATCTATGTGATATATATCTTCAAGAGGAATAATTTATTTGTCAGAAGGACACACGGTATGTTATTGCAGTAGTGAGACTTGCATTTTACCCCATTCATTAGCATGCGAATGATCCAACGATTACTTTTTTTAATTTGGAAATCACAATGCAATGATAACAGTGTGATTTGTGCTTACTTTTGACTCCGGTTTGTAAGGCACAGCTCAGAATGATATGTAACCAACCATTTAGTTAATGAATGCTACAAGTCTTTTGGTTCAAGTAAAGTTATTCTTTTTGAATAATCGAAGAACTATTAGAGAATGGTTGAATGAATACTTGTTGGCACGCACACGAGTTCTGCAAAGAGAGAATTACCTCTTTCAATTTAAACTCAAGAAAATAATATTTAATATTTTTGATATATTAATTTTTAAAGGGGCTGAATCATATATTTATGTGATAGATAGTTTCAAGAAGAATAAATTATTTGTCAGAAGCACACACGGTATGTTATTGCAGTAGTGAGACTTGCATTTTACCCCACTCATTAGCATGCGAATGATCCAACGATTTCCTTTTTTTTATTTGGAAATCACAATGCAATGATAACAGAGTGGTTTGTGCTTACTTTTGACTCCGGTTTGTAAGCCACAGCTCAATATGGTATATAACCAACTATTTAGTTAATGAATGCTAACAGTGTTTTGGTTCAAGTAAAGTTATTCTTTTTGAATAATCGAAGAACTATTAGAGAACGGTTGAAAGGATACTTGTTGGCACGCACGCGAGTTCTACAAAAAGAGAATTATTTCTTTCAATTTAAATCCAGAAAATAGTGTTTAATATTTTTGATATCTTAATTTTTAAAGAGGCTGAATCATGTCTATGTTTTTCTTCAAAACTGAATTAATAAATAAAAATTTTGAAAGTAAATGTACAAAATAAAACAACTTTATAAAATCAAAAAATTGTATCTTGAGTGCTGATTCTATTGATTAATTCGCTAATCTAATTGACTCCGGTTTGCAAAGCACAGATCAGAATGATATGTAGCCAACAATTTAGTTAATGAATGCTACAGCAGTCTTTTCGTTCAATTAAAGTTATTCTTTGTGAATAATCGAAGAACTATTAGAGAACGGTTGAAAGGATACTTGTTGGCACGCACGCGAGTTCTACAAAGAGAGAATCCTCACTTTCAATTTAAACTCAAGAAAATAGTATTTAATATGTTTGACATTTTAATTTTTAAAGAGGTTGTATCATATCTATGGGATAGATAGCTTCAAGAAGAAGAATTTATTTGTCAGAAGGACACACGGTATGTTATTGCAGTAGTGAGACTTACATTTTACCCCACTCATTAGCATGCGAATGATCCAACGATTACTTTTTTTTTTTATTTGGAAATCACAATGCAATGATAACAGAGTGATTTGTGCTTACTTTGACTCCGGTTTGTAAGGCACAGCTCAGAATGATATGTAACCAACACTTTAGTTAATGAATGATACAACAGTCTTTTGGTTCAAGTAAAGTTATTCTTTTTTGAATAATCGAAGAACTATTAGAGAATGGTTGAAAGGATACTTGTTGGCACGCACATCAGTTCTGCAAAGAGATAATTATCTCTTTCAATTTTAAACTCAAGAAGATAGTACTTAATATTTTTGATATCTTAATTTTTAAAGAGGCTGAATCATATCAATGTTTTTCTTCAAAACTGAATGAATACATAAAAATTTGAAAGTAATTGTTAAAAATGAAACAACTTTATAAAACCTAAAACAAATTGCATCTTAAGCGTTAATTCCATTTTTGGAATTTTTGCAAATTATCTTGTCAAATTTATAAGCTGTTGTTGTGACTACTTCTCAGTGTCCTGCAGTGCGGGAATTCATGGATGGAAGAAAAGGGGGCAGCTCCTGTTGTGATGGAGCACCCGTAGGTAGAAGTGTGACTTGGCTGGAAGAAGTCTCTAGCTTTGGTAGAAGTTGTAGTTGAATCCAGCCTTGTAGGTATAAGTCTGACTTGGTTTGGTAGAAGTCTCATTGCTCTTACAGTCATATAAGACCAGGAACTACGGCTTAAAGTGGATTCCGAACCACTACAAACATCCATGGCACCGTCTTGACTCGAGCCCGAAATCAGTGGCACCAGAGCGCTAGACACTCGGCCATTCAAGCCCATTTGTAATTTATAGTAAGGTTTTTGTAACGTACTTTACTTAAAGGGAAGTCTAACTTCCTACTCTACCTTCCTTTGATTAGAATGTGCATTTTCATTAGATTATATTCATTTATGTTGGTTAAATGAAGCACGTATTTAAGATCTATTAATTTTATTAATTGTGATAGCAGCTGCGTCGCAAATTGCATTTTAACTATTTCATACGAAATTAATGTGTCTGGATATATATGTTTACATAATCTTATCGTTTTCTTTAATTATGAAATAAATAAAAAATAATTATAATTATGAAGAATAAGTGTTGATGAAGCACAGTGCTTGTTTAAAACTTAAAATGACTGAAATTCTAAACAAGAGAATAATGAAGAAATTATGAGTAGGAACTATGTATTTATTACCTTTCTACGTGCGAGTAAATTAAGTCCAAGAAAAGATATAAAGTAAGAATAACTTTTCTATAATTTGTCATTTAATTTTAATAAATGTGTAAAAAGTCCAAGCGAATCCATATATAAAATTGAATTAAAAGTCATAGACATAGACAATAAAAATCACAGCCACACTAATTACTTAGCTGAAGATAATGTAATAACGAATAGAAGACTGAGGAATAAATTGTGTTAGGATTTGATTATAACCCCTCCACTGCTAACTAGCTTTACTAACTTTTGGTAAAACTAGTTAGTTGAAAGTTGCGCTATGATATTAAAGTTTAACACGGCCTTTTGAATATAATTCAAAAGCGTCTCTACTTTAAAAACTTTTTAATTTGTTAAAATATGTAATTGCGAAGAGTTAGAAAGTTATTTTACTTTTCCTACAAATCATAATTTAATAAGCTTTACATAATAAGTGAAATAAAAGAACAACTACTCTGATTTGGTAGAATATTTATTATTGCAATGTGCCCGAAATTTTTACAGTTGTTATGTTATATTATGTATTATTTTTAAACAAAATATATGTCTTTTCTATACATATGAATATTTTTTTATCTAGTATCTAGTGCAGGGGTGGAACGACCCGCGGCCAGCCTTGAATATATTTTTCGGCCCGTGAGATTTATCACACTTTTAAAAATATATTTATTTTATAAGGGCCAAAGTAGTGAAAACCAATGTATTAAAAAATACATTATGTGTGCATCCGTTTATTCAAAAATTAACTTTCGAAATTATGATCAAAAATTAACATTGATTTTAAAATAATATTCTTACGAATATATGACAGATATTGCCTGTTTTGCTTATGATTTCGCAGAATAATTAATTCTTATAATTAATATTATATTCTGCGTACTCATGATGCGTGCGCACCTTGGAACATCTAATATAACAGGTTCTATGTTTCACTTTAAGTGATCTCAGCGACCATCGCCAGGTACGCACAGTTGATGTTGATAGCAGAGCAAACCAGACTATTAGTTCAAGTTGTTAGCACTTTTGGTTCAACTTATGCAAGGGAATCGTTTTTTCTGAAAATGAAATTGACCAAACACAAAACACGCTCGAACATAACGAACGCTAATCTGCAACACCAGTTACGAGGTGCAAATACGCAAATTGAGATCGATTTTCAAACGCTAAGTGAAAGAGTGGAGAAACAAATATCGCACTAGTAAAATAAATATTTTTTAATGATTTCGTTTTTTTTTATTTCGTTTATATTTATATTTCCTCTTTAGTGTTATATATTCCTTTATAATGCGCATTTAGTATTATTATTATCATATTATTTATGTTTACATGTAAGAATATTAGTAAACACAAAAAATAATAACTCATTATGTTTCAATTTTTCACTCCAAAAAATGCCTATAGTGGGTCTAAATCTAACATGGGGATACATAATTTTATATGCTTCCCGCGGAGATAGGGACTTGATGGCCGAGTGGCTAGCGCTCGGGCTTTTGGTACCACAGGTATCTGGTTCGATGTTTGTAGTGGTTCGAATCCACTTTAAGCCGTAGGTCCCTGTCTACTATGAGCGTCACAGAGCACAATCAGACTCCTCCCCACATCATTCCCAAACTGTAAAGGGGCAATTTAGCTCTAGGAACAGTGATGTGATGTGGTGTGGTGTAGTAATAGCAGTTCTCGAGATAACAAAAGTGATGGTGGCATTTTTTGTTGTTTTCCAGAAAAATGTGAAGAGTCAGTGGAAAATGCGACAAAGTAAAATACTGTCTTGGGGTAGATTTTAGAACTTTTCTAGTTTTCTTCTATACGAATTGCAAATGGAGAGCTGTTTTACCTGTGCTTCTTTAGTAAAGATGTTAACAAAAATGTGCTTTCTGGATCAAACCAATACTTTTAGACACTTCTTGACAGATGAGATTACTTCCAAACCAGTTTCATACAATATTTTTTATATTTCTTGATTACTGAAATTTATGATGTTACATTTTTCTCTTCAAGCTTACTACGAATTTCATTCATGAAAAAGAATGTTTCTCATATACCTACAGACTTCGCAATATAACCAAAAGGACTAAGATTATACTGTCTGGCCAATTTGTCTGCTGTCTCGTGACTTTTGGAATTTACATGGAATTACATGAAATTTAGGTCTGCACAATTTCAACTACTATTAGCGAATAATAAATTAGGAACGAACTTACAGTAGAACTTTCTTTACATCCTATCTCTTGCTCAATTTAGTAGTGTTCTATTCGTTTATTGCATTGCGTCGCAGTAATTTATGCTTAAGCGAAATCAATTAAACAGAGCAAGCGAGTTATTTCAGTTTAACAAGTCTAAACGTTAAATTGAAGCCGCTTGATTATACTTGCGCCAATTAGTAACAATCAATTTGGAAATGGAAACGCTTTAAAATACGCTCTGATTAATGAAAAGGTTGGGATGTAAATAAAGCCTTTATTGCTAGCGGCGATTCTTGGTTCGTATTTCACTGCATTTAAAACAGATCCCTGATCTTTAAGTTTTTAATACTAATTGAAATCGATTTAGGACTAGAAGGCTTAGAAAACATTGAGTACCTGTAGTAAATCAGTTTAACTAGGATGATAAATTAGCAAAAATGCTTCATCTTGAAGTACTAAAAATAAAAAACAATTCAAATTTCTATAATGTAAAATTTGATGTCATACATCAATATTAGGTTTTTTTTTTATTATTGTTTATCAATAATTTAAATCAAACTTTCTGTAAAGACATGTGTTGAAGCTGAAAATTATTAAAATTTGAAATTATTTATTCGTAACATTCAATTTCTACACTAACGATTAAATAATTTATTAAAATTATTATTGAAGAACATTCCATTTACGAATGCAAAAGTTTCTTTAACAATTGAAATTTATCATCGTTAAATTCATCATAATAATTATCATAGTGAAATTTATCTTAATAATTATCATCGTTTAATTTATCATAAAAATTATCCCCACTTATTGAATTTATCATTATTTAATCATTATATAATAAACATAGTTACTTTAAAAATATGTTATCAGTTCATAGAGTACGAAGTTCTTTTCTAGATCATGTTATATATAGTATATATAAATATATGTGTGATATACATACATAATATATATATTAATATTTTTTAACCAAGTAAATTATTAATTTAATTGTAGCCTTTAAATTATTACGTTATTTGCAACATAATAATATTATCGTGGAATTAATATAATATGCAAAAATTTACACTGTGTATAACTATGAAAAACATATAAACATTTAAGGTGCGTTGCAGTTTTTCTAAAAGTCATTATTTAGATGATCTACTAAAAATAATTCATCAACAACAATTTTTATTGTGTTTTTTTTTAATAACATTAAAAAAATTACGTAAAAGCAAAATGATGTACACTGAAATTATTATCTTTCATTCTTATTTTTTAAAAATTCATTTCTGCCAACTTGATCGGTAACATTGTGAATCACACTTGTTGTTTTCTTTGCAATTGAAGTCCTAGTACAGTGAAACACGTTTTACAGATAAAGTGAAAACCGAAGAAATTGCACCAAACTGTTTCAATTAGAAATAAAATGACGAACATTCAATAACTTAGCATGGAACTTTTTAAATTAAATTATAATTCATTATAATCTATCAGAAAAATGCTTGCCTCATTCGATTAGAAATTTAATTGCTGTTTATATTACAGTGCTTATTCCTTTAATTGGAAATTCTGATTGCATTTATCAGAAAATTCTAGAATAGACGGTTATATTCATTTTAATAGAATTTGTAGAAACCTTTCTTTCTAAATGGAAGAAGATTATCCCCACAGATATTATATTTAAATTGTGCTATGCTATTCGAATCATATGGCTGTAATAAATTTCTACCAATGAGAACGAACTTTTTAAATAATTATGAAACAAATGCAGTTATCTTAATATAACTATATGTTTTGTATTGTTGAAGATCAGAAAAGTAAGCATATATTATTATTATTATAAATTCTTTTATGCAGGAAAAATAATTTGCTAATGTAAAGTTTAGTAAATTGAATTTCTTAAAGTAGTTAAAAACAAAATTTAAAATATTTATTTTTGTGCTGCACAATTTCTCCATATGTGAATAAATTTACATAGAATTTCTCCATATATGAATGCACATGCAATTAAAGATAAAATTTAAAATATTTATTTGTGTGCTACAAAATTTCTCCGTATATGAACACATTTAAAATGTTTACAAACATATAATCTTGTACTCTTATCTTAAATATAAAAAAAAAAATCTTGTGCTGCATTTGTGCATATTTTTTTCATTAAAAATAATGTATTATTAATAATTAGACAAAAGCTACATTTTACATTTTCTCTGCAATATGTGTCACATAATTTTTCCAATGCAACTGTCATAATTGAATTGCCTTTTGAATTTTATAATTATAGATTTCATGCTCTTATAAAATTTTAACTGTTATTTATTTATCCATGCATTCTTAAAAACGTTACAATCCGGTAATTAGTTTTCATTCTAATTAGGATAAACTGAATTGATGGACATTTTTATTTTAAAAGTCAATATTCTTGTAGAAGATTTTAAAGTCTCGAAAAATACAAAATAAATAAATAAATAATTTACAAATTAAAATGCGATGGGCTTCTTTTTGCTAAACTTTAGCTTAATACAAAAGTGTATTTACATTTACTTTGGGTAAATGTATTTTTGTTGCTATTATAAATCACAGCAGGTAGAATGGAAGTAATAATAGTATTGATGAATAACTTATTAAAGCATTTCATAATTGTTAATAACTTATTAAAGCAAATCATAATTGTTAATAACTTATTAAATTTCATAATTATTAATAACTTATTAAAGCATTTCATTTCATTACCAGAATTTTAAAAGTACCATTGTTTGGCGCAGCATAGCCAAATCTGACCCTTGTACCATAAAACCCAAACCAACCAACCAACCAACCAACCATGTAGTAAATAAAAATAAAACAATTGCTGTTAGATGACATTGTGCAAAATGAACACGTATCTGCTATTGACAAAGTAATAAAGTATTAAACTATGTAACTCTTTTCAAATCCTTTATGACTTCAAACCGAATTGACCAGTTTAAGATAGTGAAATTATATATATATATATATATATTATTGGTATTTTGAGGAAGCAATGGACAGAGGGAAATAAAGAAATGCACTTCAGAATTTAATTTCTAGAAAAAAATTAATTAAATATAAAAAAAAAAATATAAAAATTTGGAAATCTCGTTTTTTTAAATTTTTATTATTTTAGATAATATCTATAATACGTGATATAAACATCCATTAAACTAAAAATTAAAAATGTTGGGTTCTGTACCTCTGAAAAATAGAAAGTGTATTAAAATATCATTAAGAAAAGAAAAGGAAACTTAAAGTAGCAACTTGGCGCCAATATTTGCACACTGCAAAGGAACAAAGTTTACTTCTAATCTAGAGCATCAAACGAAATAACACCTTTGATCAATGATAATGAATGATCAGAAAATCCTTCTTCGCTGACACGGGCTTTTTCCTTAGCGCTGATAATTAGCTTTAAATCATTGGCGGTTAAATATCGTTGAGTTCCCATCTCTTGGGGCATTACTCAGAGTACAATCTCTCTTTTGGATGATAACAGAAGGTGCCGAAACAAAGAAACCAACTAAGAAGTATAAAATTAAGGATGAAAATGAGGTCATAAATCTTAGCCTTACCGCAAGAGCTTTTATCCTCACAGTCTCATCAACTGATGCTACAATTTATGCTTTTTTTTTTTTAATGCTTCAAAATAAAGATATTCGTCTTCTAAGCAGCCGGGGTGGTTCATTTGTTTGATTCTCCCCCCCTTTTTTTTGTTCTTCAGTTTTATCGAAATGGAAAAGCAGCAAGAATGGTTTGAATTCCTGTGTTTCGATCACTGCCTGACAACAGGGGAAATTAATCTCCAATTTTGGAGGGAGGCAATTTTGACTGTTGGATTACTTTAAAGGCGTTTGAAATAATCAGAAATTTATACTTGTCAAACAGTGCTAGAGATTGTATTAAATAATATTGGGGAAATGGTACCATATAAAAATGCATGAGGTTTTCTGTGAGAAAAGTTCTACTTGTTACACGTCGTAAAATATTATTCATCTAATAGTGTGGTGAAAAATAGGAAATAAATTGAAAAAAATTATTGAAATTGTATTATGCTAACCTATGTCTGTATTGCTGGTTTCTCACAGAAGACAGGGATTGTTGTGATTAAATTGAGCATGATATATTAGCTAGAAATATATCCAAAGAGCCTTATTTCATTATTCATTTATAATAAATTTTTCTGTTATAACTCCTTTCATTTAATGAATCTCTAAAATGTATTTTGCAAACAAGACTATGATATTTATTTATTTTTTTAAACCAACTGTAATAAGTTTATGTGAGAGATAAAGGAGTATATGAGTAAGAAGAGAAATAATTTATTGGTTCAGAACTATAATGATGATTACTTTTTGTTTCTGCATACTGAAAAGTAACAAGGGCATCAAATTGTACGTCAAATAAACGTATCGCCTTCTAGAAATCATTGGAGAATAGATCAGATTTGTATATTTCATTTCGAAGGTTACAATAATATTATACTTAAATAAACTTTTTTTATTTCAATTTCAATCTTGCTAGCAAATATTTATTGAATAACAAAGACAGTTTTATAATATAAATCTTTGAAAGTTTTGAATTAAATTTGCATTTGTATTATGCATACTATATGTAAAGTAATGTCTGCACATATACATTTTCATAACGGCATATATTTTATCCAAAGCTAACTTGGTTATGTATCCAAATTACATTACACTGACTCTTGAAGATCTTAACAATAAATTGTCTCCTTGATTACATAGTTTGTATCTGAGGGAAATAAATTGGTTAGCTTCGCTCCATATATTTATTATGATGGTGATTGGTTACTATGATACTTTTAAACTGACGCTTCTCCAATTAGTTCGATAATCGAGAGACTCTCTCAAAGGAGTTTCAGTGTACTTGGCTACACTTTATATGTATCTTACGAACAATTTATATGTATTATATAAACGGAAATACAATTACTGCTACTTTCAACAAAATCAGACAATTTCAAAAAAAAATATTTTCAAAATGTTTTAAAGAATATTTTAAAAATAACAGAAATAAATTATGAATTGAACTTGCTTTTATTAAACTTAATTTGACGAAACTACTCTTGAATTTTATGTACAATTCTTTGAAATGATGTTACATTAAAAAAATAATATGTTTTATTTAATTTTGTTGAATATGAATTATATATTTGTATATTGTATAAATATATAATTTTTATTCAATAAAATTCAATTCAATTTCTAGAAAGCGTTAAGTTTATTTGACGTACAATGTGATTTATGTATTGAACAGTATATATTTAGAAAATTTTAAAATTCATTCCTAATAAAACCAATTTTTTACGAAACCAATTTCATATTTCTGAATAATTATTGGGCATACAATGTTTTGCACTAGCTAATTACATTTCCGTATGATGCAAATTGATATTCTGTAAAATAAATATCTAAATCAATTTATTCAAATCTTCATTGTATAAAGAATATTTATGGTAAAAATAATAATAATATGGTTAAATGTTAAACGACTAAGAATAAATAAACGATAAATGCATAGATGCAGTCTATACAATTTACTCTAATATTAGATATTAGGCAGGTATTTTAACAAATGTACTTCTCATGTAATGTAATGCACATTTTATTTGCCTTGAGATGAATTCTAATCTGTGACATATGAAATTTGTTTAAAAATAAAATACATCGACAAATTTAAAAATTAAATAAATTATTTAAAAAAAATATTTGAATAAATGATTTGTGATTTTAAACTGTGTTCTGTTTTGAATAACATTAAATAAAATTTCAATATGTATCTTAATTCAAACCATCAATTTTTCTGAAATAAAGAAAATATTTTATAGAAAAAAATGTATGATAATAACGAAGTTATATTTATCCTTCATCATTTTGGCTTATTTGCGAAAGAATAAAACAAAGCGAATAGTTTTTAAAATTATGTCTATAATAAATACTTTGTGTTTTTTTTATTTTTTACCTTAAACCAAGAAAACATCAAGTCATATTTGATTTCAGCATATTCAATCAATTTTTGCTATTTTAAACAACTGCGGAACTTTATTGATAGAAATTTATGTTTTATTCATTTTAAAGATTTCAATACAAGAATTTCTAAGAATTTCTGACAATTTCGTGCAATATTACTATCTTTTTTGTTTCATCTAATAGTCAGAAATAAACCTAATTTTTATATCTCAAATGAAACTTTTAAAGTGAAAGAACGGTTTTTATATGTATAAATTTAGCAAACTCTTTCTTCGTTAAGTTTTAAAAAAATCGTAAAGATACATTCTACGATTCTTTGTAATGATTTCTAAAGATAACTCTCTTTAAAATTTTATTTAATTTTCCTTTATATTTTTAATAAACTTTTAAAATTTATGTTTTATAAGATTTTAAGGGTATTTTTGTAAAAATACATCATTAGGTTGAGATTAAATTCAAGGAACTATTTTGATTAGTGATTAAATTTGCATTGGAGATGTATTAATTTTATTAGAAATACAGAGATGGAAATCAAATGCAAACCTCTGGTTTCAAAAAATCATAAACTTTATAATTTTCATTAAAATAATTAACTTCATAGACCATCAATTTTAATAATGTATAGGACAACTATCAATATATTTGTTTAATAGCTTTGTATAGCTTTGTTTTGAATATTTCAGTGTTTTGAGACATTAATTCAATATAGTTTTAAAACGTTTTAAAATTCTTCCTACAAAAAAAATTTTTTACGAAAGCAATTTCTTATTTTCAAATAATTATTGTACATAAAATGTTTCGCACAACTAATTATGTTTGCGTAAATATGCTCTGAAAATCAATCGCGATGAAATCTAAATATTATATGTAATGCAAAATTGTTGAACTGCCTAAATAATTTTGAAGAATCTAACTAATATACTAATAAAAGATACTACAATAAATATGTATTAAATAGGAAAAGTGTGAGCATTAATACAGGCATGATTTAGTTTCAAATTGAGATTAATCTATTGAGTGTGTACGGATGCTGGTCATGTATGATTACACTGTAATACACTAAATAAACATGTTTTGAGTGGTATGAAACTTTTAGCATAACAATGGGGTTAGCTGTTAACATCATCACATCTGAACAAGCAACATTGACATAAGCCTTTATATTGATATTTGGTAGATTGTTGTTGCACCACATTTTAAGTGCGTCTAACCATATGAAAGCCTTTGAGTTTTTCTCTAAGATAAGGAGAAAAAGTAATTGCATATTAAACTATTATAAGTGTTTAACTTTTTAAGAAGGTAAAATAACAATATATTAGATTGCTATAGATGTAACACAGTATTTATTGAAGTAACAAAATTTGACTTTAAGATAAATATTATATTATTGAATTTATTGTATTGTATTTATTTTGGATACTTTGAAATCCATTTTTTTATATTCTAGGATCCAATACATTGATTATGTTGTTAATAGATATCATGTGATCAAATTATATGCAACTGTAACACTGCATTTATCACTGATTTGTATATACTATATAACTTTGTTAAAATAACTAAACAGAATCTTTAATATTTTAAATAAATACAGTTACAAGTCCGAGTAAAATTAAAAAAAAAAAAAAATAAATAAATAACAAGGTTTAAATTTTTTATTTTTGTAATGTACTGCTGACTGATGCACACTCTTTGCCTGGTCAGTCTAAGATTATATCTAGTAAACCTTTGCATCAAGTTTATAGAATAAAGGTAATTTAATTTTTCTCGCATAAAATACATTTGAAACATTAATTATTCAACTAAGGAAACATAGTTTAGAAAATGATCGACTATTTGATACAGAAAGTTTCTTGGTGAAAATATTATTTGAATTACTATATATTATTTTTGGGTTGCAGTAATCTAGTTGGGATTACAGAGCATAACAAAGATTGGTAGAAAATGTGATAAATGGAGAACTTGCTAATCAGATTATTTTAAAAAGGAAATTTTAACCTCATAAGTGTATAAAAAATTTCCGTTTTATTAAATAACGCCTACATTCAAAATTTGCATGAAAGAGAAAAACGAAATTTCTGTCTTGAATTTTTAAAATTATTTAAATTCAAGCTAACATTTCAAAATCATTGTCATTTAAAAAACTTTGGATCAGTACAAATGCAATTTCCTATGCCTTTAAATATAAATTTATCATAGTATGCATTTTACATAGAATTTTATTGAACCTATGCATCAAATGGTATTTTAGTACGTTCGAAAAGTACTTTTAAGCTTTTGAGGAATAATTTATTGTTTTTTGAAATAAAAAAAAAAAAAAAGGATATTAAATATTCGAAAATTTTTCATATCGTCTCGTGCTTTTCAAACTGCATACTAACACTGTTTTTTTAAATATTATATAGTAAAATACAATATTGAAATTCAGATATATTATTTCGAAGCATTTTCTGTCACTATTTGGATGTTTTTAATAATGTATTCGTTTTCTGATGTTGGGCTTCATGCATTTTGCATTTACATAATACACCAATATAAGGAATTAAAAAGTCACATTTCAATTTCAATATGTTTCATCGTAAAACAAATAATTAAAATATTTTATGATAATTAAAAGATAATGAACCTTACGTACGTTTAATAAAAACACAAAATTCTTACATTCAATAGCGAATGTTTTGTTAACTTTTTAAGTCGAATTTGTTAAAATTATTGAACCTATTGAAAGACCATTTAGAAGGAAAATTCAATTTTTAAACTATATTTAATAATGTAATAGGTTATAAATTCGTCAACATCATTATAAATAAAATTGGTTGCCTCGTCTTTTGAATTTTAGGAGAAAATCGACCTAAGTTATATATCGATGTATTTAAATGCACTGATCGCAATTTGGTAAAAAAAAAAAATTACTTTTCTAAGTTATACAAGTTTGCAAAGAAATATATTATTTTCATAGTATAAATAAATTTCATAGTAATTATTTATTGAATAAAAATAAAATTAAATTGAATGAAATTGAATAAAAAAAAATAAAATAAAATATTTTATGGTGAACTAAAATAATATTTTAGCCATTATTACTCATCATAAATTATAAATATAAATTTGTGTGTGTGTATATATATATATTTATAATTTATGATGAGTAATTCATGGCTAAAATATAATTTTAGTTCACCATAAAAATATTTTAATTTTATTTTATTCAATTTTAGAATATTAGTAGTTTTAGGAAATGCTTACTTTATACTTTGATTAAATGCAACTAAATACTCCTTTAAATATCAGTATTTTGGGTCTTTTCAAATATGATTGAAATATAAAAATAATTTTTAAAAATGAGTTTTTTAATTATATTTTAATCATAAAATATTAAAAATAAATTATTTATAGTAGATATCCTTGAATTCGAGAAAATATTACTTTGGAACTTCATTGACAATTTACTTTGGTGATAGAATAAATAAAAAAATTAATCATTTAAAAAATATCATTGAACATATAAAAAAAAATTTTTAATATCGACTTAAAAATAAATAAAACACGTAACTAACATTTTTTCCATTCATAACATCTTTTCTCCATTGTTTCACACACATTGTATTAATTCATTAGTTTTTATAAATTTCGTAACATCTGTTTTTGAATCTGTTTAGACAGAAGTTATTTTTTACTTCACTTTATCAAAATAATTATTATCGAAAAACCTATTCATTCCAAAAATAGAGTGAACATATATTATGAAACTTTTATAAACCATTTCTCGGTATGGTTTAATAATTGGAAGTCATTAAAATTTAATATAAGAAATAGTTACTTGAATAGTTTTAATTAACATATGTTGTTGCAGATATCTTCCTAATTATATTTTTAACTAGTATAAAATATAATACAGATCCCTTTACAAACAATTAGCAATGATAAGTCGTATTGATGTGGAAAGTTAAAACATTTTTAATTCATTAGTATCAAAAATATTTTATTTTTAATTAGTATATTATTCAGGTAGCCTTGTTGATTACATTTATCATAGACTAGCAAAGACAATAGCTTATTATTAATACAACGCGTGAATTTTCCTTAATTGAGCAGAATATTCTAATAATTGAACTCTTTAGTTTCCATAGATGAATGAAATGATTAAGTAACTTTCATATGGAAGCCATAACTTCCTCCTTGTAAAAAGAAATTAATAAAATTGAAACATGTATCTGCTTTATGCAATGAAATCTTTAAAGTGCATTCAAGAATCATTTAGTTCCAATTAAGAATAAATATAATTTTTCTTTCATTAAGAACAGGGAAGAAAACTAATGTTTCAAGAATCAATATTTTAAAATATATATTCTATTTTTTTAAAAAGTGTTATCATGCCATATGATTGAAATAAATAATCTTTATTGCTCTAAAGTAATTAAGAAAAACAAGTGTATATAACAACTTTGTACTAACAAGTATATATTAACAAGTGTGTAAACAACTCTGTATAAACGCAACTTTGTATAACAACTTTGCATTAACAAGTATGTATTAAAAAGTGTGTAAACAACTTTTTATAAACGCAACTTTGTATGACAAATTTGTATTAACAAGTGTGCAAAAACTTAATTCTTTAAAATATGCTTTAAATAATGTTACAGAAACTTTCACATGGCAAGAAAATAAATAAAACGCTACATAAATAAAATATATTCTTTGTGAGAGTGTGTTCAAATTGAAAGTTAATATGAATAATAGGCAAAACTGAGTAATAAGCAACATTTACATATGAATCGCAATGAAATTTACATTTTCTCACTTAGCGAAACATATTTAAATTAACTGTTTTACTGTATTGAATAAAGAGACGAAAGTGGGCATAAAAATGCTTCAAAATGTAAAAAAAAAAATAATAAAAAATATTTGTAAAGAAATGCATGTTATATTTGTAAGGATTAAACGATTATCCATTTTGATTGCCAATTCTAATTTTAGTATGTTGCTGATGAAATTCAAATGAATAGAGAAAATATGGCAAAAAATGACAATATCCTGCAATATATTTTAAAATTGTTGTTGTAAATATATGTATGTATATATAATGTTACAATAATTTAAAAATATATTACAGGACATTGTTAATATTTTTTGTTATATTTTCTGTATTCTTTTGAAGAACATCAACAATATACTAAAATTATATCTATATATATATGCTAAAAAGTTAGTCAAAATAAAATTTAAACATGAAAAGAGAGTTGACTTAATTTTTGAGTTTTATTATTATTACTCTATTTAAATTTAAGAATGCTTATTTCAATTAAGGTTTCTCAACACATAGGCCTAAATTAATGCAGAGAAACTAAAAAAAACCCCAACTAAATTTAACTAAAAACTAAAAACAACTAAAACTAAATTTATTTACTTAAACAAGTACTATAAAAAAATGGGTTCTTTTACATACTTGGCTCATAATTGAGTATTTTGGTTATGTAAAAGTGTTGTTTCCCATACTTCTAGATAGTTAAATCCTTTGTATGAAAAAAAATGAATAACAAAATTATTTTTACAAAAAACACAGACGAAGAAAAATAATTCTAAAGAGAGTTAGAGAACCGAAATCAGGACTCTGAGATTGTGAAGAGCAATTGTCCCTGAAGAAAAACCTCCTCGCAATTACACTGATGGCATTTTTAATAACATCTTGCTCCGTATGAACTTCTCATGAATAAAAGATTAAAACCGGAAAAGCAACTCTTTCCTAACACCTGGCGTGTCTCCATTTAAACAAGCCATCCAAATAAGACACCACTCGCTTTTCCTCCGAGCTTTCCCCCGCGTAGGATGATTACAAATGGTCGAATTAATGCTCATAATGGACGCTGGCGACTAATAAATAACACCCTTGTTTCGTAATTTTGATCATGCTAAGTGGGACCGTTAATATTGCGTCCCTGGAAGAAGGATACCAAAAATAAAAATCACCTCATCATTTACACAGCGTTTGTTTTGCAGTTGAGCAATAGCTTGGCTGAGGATTAGGTTGGGACAAGATAAAAAGATCACTATCTCTAGACTTCGTCGGGTCTTTAGATTTTTTTTTTTTTTTTACTTTTCTTTCCCTCCCCTTCGCTACTGTTTGCGTAATTTATTCTCGAGTTAAGTATCTCAACTACTACAACATGGACGCAAGAAAATTTTATTCATCAATTTATCACACAGAGCTTATTTAAGAAATATCTTGACGATTAGTTTCCGCCAATAAGAGGTTGGTATTGAAGTTGGAAAAGGTAATGGACAGGTTTGAAATGATAGAATCTGTTCCCGAGAAAGAAAAGTAATTAGTGCTAAATGCTGGTAATAGTGAATTCAAATAATTAGGACAAATGTGTTCTTTGGAATGAGGAACGAATCGTTTCCTTATTTTTCTTTTTCATGAGAAGCCAGAATGTACAAAGTTTATTTCAAATGCCAAGGTTTGTAAATTACTACAATAAGTAGCGTTGACACTGCAATGCAAAAGAATTATAATGAAATGCTTATAACCTAGAGTTATTTAAAAGCGATTGTTTTACAGAAATTTCAAAAATATGAAAAAAACAATAAGGTAATAATTTATTATATAAAGTAAATATTATTTTTAGAATTAACATTTAGTGATTCTAGAACCTAGATTGGGATGATTATGTGAAGTCAATCAGCCAATCGGCAAACAAAAAAGTCAATCAGCCAATCGGATATGTTTGAAACAACAGAAACTGCTCTGGGTAAGAAAATTAATTAGCTACAAATGTTTATTATACAGAGCGTATTTAAGATAGATACATAGGTTTATTGATATAGAGATTATTTAAGAAATATCTTGACTATTAGTTTCAGCCAATAAGAGGTTGGTATTGAAGTTGGAAAAGGTAATGGACAGGTTTGAAATGATAGAATCTGTTCCAAGAAAGAAAAGTAATTAGTGCTAAATGCTGGTAATAGTGAATTCAAATAATTAGGACAAATGTGTTCTTGGGAATGAGGAACGAATCGTTTCCTATTTTCTTTCATGAGAAGCCAGAATGTATAAAGTTTATTTCAAATGCCAAGGTTTGTAAATTACTACAATAAGTAGCGTTGACTCTGCAATGCAAAGAATTATAATGAAAGGCTTATAACCTAGAGAGTTATTTAAAAGCGATTGTTTTACAGAAATTTCAAAAATATGAAAAACAATAAGGTAATAATTTATTATATAAAGTAAATATTATTTTTAGAAAATTAACATTTAGTGATTCTAGAACCGAAAAAAAAGATTGGGATGATTATGTGAAGTCAATCAGCCAATCGGCAAGCCCAAGAATGTGAAGTCAATCAGCCAATCGGATATGTTTGAAACAACAGAAACTGCTCTGGTAGAAATTAATTAGCTACAAATGTTTATTATACAGAGCGTATTTAGACAGATAGGTATTAATTAGCTACATACAAGAGGTTTATTGATATAGATTATTTAAGAAATATCTTGACTATTAGTTTCAGCCAATAAGAGGTTGGTATTGAAGTTGGAAAAGGTAATGGACAGGTTTGGAAATGATAGAATCTGTTCCAGAAAGAAAAGTAATTAGTGCTAAATACTGATAATAGTGAATTCAAATAATTAGGACAAAAGTGTTTTTGGAAGGAGGAACCTATCGCTCATTATTTTTTTTCTTCATGTAGTATAAAGTTTACTTAAAATCTAAGGTTTGAAAAGCAATAAATAGCAACATGCACAAGGCAAAGAAGTTTAATGAAAAGTTTACCTGGAGAGTTATTCAAGGCAATTGTTTTTAAAGAAATTTGAAAAATGAAATAAAATAGTATACAAAGTAAAATATTATTCTATGATTTATTTTATAATTAAATAGCACTGATTCAGCTAGATTGGAATGACTATTTGAAGCCAATCAGAGATTTTTAAGTTGAATAGGTAATGGATAGGTTTGAAACCAGAATGTGTTCTGAGTAAGATAATTAAGTATTATCAAATGCAAAGGACAAATGCATTCTTGGGAATGAGGAATGAATTCGTTTCCTTATGTTCTTTTCTTGAGAAAATTATAAAGTTTAAAATGCTAATAAAGTGCTACAATAAATAACTTTGATTGTGAAATGCAATGAATGTTTATAACCTAGAGTTATTCAATTGTTTACAGAAATTTGAAAAATATGAAAAAAAAAAATCAAGTGTAATAATGTAGTATACAAAGTAAATATTATTATATGATTATTTTTAGAATTAATATATAGTGATTCAAGAACCTAGATTGGAATGATTATTTGAAGCCAATCAGAGATTCTATTGAAGTTGGAATAGGTAATGGGTAGGTTTGAAACAGCAGAATGTGTTCTGAGTAAGATAATTAAGTATTATCAAATGCTGATAATAGTGAATTGAAATAATTAGGACAAATGCATTCTTGGGAATGAGGAATGAATCGTTTCTTTTATGTTCTTTTCTTGAGAAGCCAGAATGTATAAAGTTTATTTGAAATGCTAAGGTTTGTAAAGTGCTACAATAAATAACTTTGATTGTGCAATGCAATGAATTTTTGTAACCTAGAGTTATTTAAGAACAATTGTTTTTCAGAAATTTGAAAAATATGGAAAAAAATATAATAATTTATTCTACAAAGTAAATATTATTTTTAGAATTAACATTTAGGGATTCTAGAACATTGATTATTTGGAAGCCAATCAGAGCCTGTATTGAAGTTGGAAAAGGTAATGGACATTTTGAAATGACAGAATCTGTTCCGAGAAAGAAAAGTATTAGTGCTAAATGATGGTAATAGTAAATTGAAATAATTAAAATAAATTTTCTATTTAGGAATTTAGTCTCCAAAGAAATACTATTCCATATTTACAAATTCAGATATGTATTTTTATAGTCTTTTTTAAATTAATGATACTTAGGCAAAAAAAAAAGCCACATTTGTTTTAAAGATTACTGCAGACTTAAAAGTCTATAAAGGTTACAAAATAAAATTTATGATTGTAATTCTGAAAATATAGTGTAATAAATTTTACGTGACCTTATATTGTTACGAATAAATTCCATTGGCAACGTTTAATTTTATCTTTAAACAATACATTTATCTTCTGTAGGTACAAAAACATTTTTCACTACAGAATATTATATGCTTCAGATTATTATTGAGTTATTACGTTTCAGGCATATGGAGCTTTAGTATAAGTTATTTTATTAATATATAGTAATTAAATTTTGTGAAAAAAGACAACTGTCTAAGTGTTTACCAGCATAAGGAAAAAAACAAATTTTAAAATTATTACTTTTGTAATCTGAAAAAGTTTTAACAATTTATTTATTTAAATAACTGAAGACTAATCTAAATTTATATTTTAAGCATTCGTTTCTGAATTTACTTTACTGATTATAGTCGAAGAAAATCGGTAATAGTTTGGAGGATTTAACGAGAAAACAATTAGGGCTATTAAACGGTATGGCAACCACTGAATGCCACTACAATCAGTTTCAAACTTTGCCATTTTTCAAACATATTACAATGTTTGGGGATTCACGTAAGGTTAGATAATTAGTGTTTGCATGTTGATTAGGTATTACTAAAACTACTTTGTTTATTGTCTATTTTAAAAACAGAGTAGTGTTCGTAGTATTTGATCACATATATGAGCTGTATAGTATGATGAGTTTCATCATTATTTGAGTATATATGAGTTTCATCACTATAACAGGCATTGATTAAACCTGTGAACAATTTTATTATTTGTATTAAAAAATAGTTGTAGTAAATATTTATTATATCAATTATTTATTAAAATATATTATTTGAATAAATTAATTAGAAGAAATAAAAATTTTTAAATCAATGAATTCCAACAGAAAAAAATTAACTGGCTTCTTAAAAGTTGCTCAGTTGTTCTAACATATTTAATTAATCATTTCTCATCTTTAAAATTACAATTTAATAGTATTAACAAATTAATTACATTTTTTAAAAGCTGCAGATTTTACACAAACTTCTACTATAGGACACATGCTCTTTTTATAATATATATTTTTCGGAAATGTTTTAATTTGATGGATGTTTTATGTATTTATGTAAGTAAAATATCTTCTCACGAAAATAAGTGATTTTTAATTACGAAATATCAGTTTGCTTTCTCTTGGTATTCCTTATATAACACAGTCATCATTTATCGAATCTATAGAATGGTTTGATAAACCAGCTATGACCACGATCGACTTTGACTCGATTAAACTAAATTCTAAATATTTTTAAAGATGTTGCCGTGCATTTATTTTATGTGATATATTAAAAAATAATTTATCCAAAGATTTTTTTTTCAAACTTTCAAACGAAAATAAACGGTGTACCTGAAAATGAAGCGCTCCACTTTGAAATCACTAAAAATCAACTTTGACAACTGCCATCCCTTACTCCTACACATACATCATCCATTACTGAGTACTAAATATTTTTAAATGTATTTTCCTAAAAAATAATTTATAAAAATTGTTATATAAATACCATTTTTCAAACTCTATAGCAAAAACTACCTTTTAAATGAAAAAAGCAGCTCTTTGAAATCATCAATGGGTCTTTGAAACGAAACGAAACACAGGCATTTAGTAGCAATTCGCTCTCCCTCATATTATATTTTTCACGTTTCCGTAAGACGAATGAGTCATTTCTGTCAACTGCAAGGCGTAAAAAGCCATATTAACAATTTCCCTCCCTCCCACCCCGAGGGGGAGTACTGTTTAAACAATCCTTGGTCGTTCCCCTTCCCCAGGAAAGAAATGAAAATGTTAAATAAAAGCCCAACCGTATTAGTATAGCACTCATCATATGCTTTTTTATGTCCATTAATATCTGTACGAGAAATTCTCTAAGTTTGCTTTTGGAGTTCTCCTGAAACATTTCTTATTTTTCACTAATCATTTGGTTATAGCTATAATTATATAATTTATAGATCAACTACCGAATGTATAGATAAGTGAACATCCGGTCTAAAGATGGAAACGGATGAATCGATTACTTATAGGGGGTGCTTGTCATACTTTAGGAGGCACCTTTTTTGAAAGAAAAAGTTCATAATTATGAATTTCCCCTAATTTTCTTTTAATATTAAAATTTTGATTATTAAAAATTAAATATTTAATTAATAGTATTAAAAATATTACCTAAACTCATTATTATATAAAACATTTATGTTATATTAAACATTATATTTCAATTATAAAAGATTACTATTAATTATTAAATTTTTAAATAATTTTGAC
>BPLR01004960.1:0-53080 GCA_021605095.1 Caerostris extrusa
TTCCAACCAAGATGACAAAACCGAAATTATCACAGAATTCCTTTTAACAGAGTTGTAGATTCATAATTGTTGCTGCAATATATAATATTATCAGGTTATGCAGCAACTCTTTAAGAAATTAAAAATTTATCTTAAAATATGGTTATTTGTTCAATACTAAAGCGGCAAACAGCCAGTACAATGTGGAACAGTTCTTCGGAGTGCACCCTAAGTAATTTTGAATTGGTTTCTTTAGTAGAGAATCTCTAAGGTTAAAGTGCTATCTTCCAAAAACAACAAGAACAACATTAATATTCGAGTAACACTACCCCCGCAAAGCTCTACAATCATATTAGACCGGGACTTACGGTTTAAAGTGGATTCCGAGCTACTATAAATATCCATGGCACTGCTGGGATTCGAACTTGAAGCCTGTGAATAATTTTACCTTTGTGATACAGATATTGCCTGAGGAATTTACCCTGGTCTGAAACCTGTGGTTTGAGTGCCAGAGCGCTAGCCACTCGCTCGTCAGGCCCTTATTTTTAAAAATATGGTTGTTTGTTCACAACTGTTGCGGGAAACAGTCAATACAATGTGGCACAGTTCCTAGGTGTACACTAAGTAATTCAGAATTTATTGCTTTAGTAGAGAATCTCTTAAGTTAAAAAGTATTGCCCTCAAAAACAACAACATTAGTTTTCTGTACTGAATTCTAAAAGACGGCATTTTTAAGTAAACTACTACAGTAGTTTTGGTAAATATTTGAAAATGTTTAATAATCCGTGTTGTTCCCCAGAATAAACCGGACTTTACAATAATTTATTTGAAAAATTATTGAACAAGGTTTTGACAATTTAGCAATTTTATCAGAATACAATGTTTATAATTCTCCACATTATGACATGGGTATCCTGGCAACGGTATAATTCAATCAACAACGCAAGCAATCACCACACTGACACCAAATTTCCAAGAAGCATGCTTTTCCCGCAACGAATGATCACCCCGTCGCTTGTTCTAAGGAAATGAATCGTGTTTTCTTTGGCTTAGTCGGATGGTTTCATCTGATAGATCATCTAGTACCACCATACGATACTGACACTCCAGTAATGGATGGGATGAACCTAGAAGAGGGTATAATAAATTTGAAGGACCATTATCTACTGGATCGCGGGCACAGACTACATCAAAGTTTGAACGATGTCCTGGTTTAAAAACTCTGAAAACTGCGAACCGAGAGCTCCTTGTCAGGATGATGGATTGCCCATAAATAATGATTACCTCAACTATTGATGATTCGATAAAACATTTCGAACGGCTTGATCTGTGATGGTAATCTGGTGGAAGTGATTCGGCTACAATCATTAATTATCGAAATTAAGCTGTTAATTATGTTTGTAGATCTTCCGTTAGGTTTTCTTAATATCGCTCTATGCAAAACGTTACCATGCAGAAGTTAATAAACTGTGACATAATTGTGGATAATTAATCTTTTATAGCGATAAGCACGATTGATTTGGATGTGGTATAAAATGATGTGGTAATCTAGTTTCTGTTTAAATATTTAGCTTTAAAAATTAATTTGTTGCCTAAAATTTAATTTAATATAATGTTATCGATCCATGTCTTCGTACATGCAAGTGCATATCGCAAAGATTTTAAGGAATTAAATTTAAGTAAAATATCTATCAAAAATGTAAAATAATTTTGTCCGTGGTTAGATATCTTTTAACAATTTTTTTTTCTATGCAAAATGTTAAATTACAGAAATTAACAAATTTTGAAATAATCAGTCTGGTGCCATGGATGTTTCTAGTGGTTTAGAATCCACTAGTCTAATATGACCGTAAAAAGAAATCATTTCCTGTTTCGAAATCTGCCAGTAGGCAAACGGCCTTGGCCCACTACGAGGCTGTTGCGCCTATGAAGAACAAGATGTACTAATTTTTCTTTAGACCGTAGTAATTTCCTAGTGACCACAGATAAACTTTAGTAATCAGCATATCTGGTAGTGATAGCTAGACAGATAGCTAGTGATAGCTAGTGATAGCTAGATAGCTAGTGATAGATAGCTAGAAATTTAACATTATGAAAAATCTTAGTTAAAAATAAAAATAAATAATGTTTTTGAATAATCTTGTTTCAGTTTAAATATTTGTTTATAAAAACAAATTGTTGTCTAAAATTCAATTTTTATAATTTTTAAATCAAGGGTGTCTTAGGAAAAATTTGTGTTTTCAAAAAAGAAATAACAGGGAAAATATTAAAAGTTAAAAAAAAATAATAATAATTCTAGAAAAAAACTGATGTTGCTGGGATTATAATTATTATAACTAAAATTATAAGTAAAAATAAATGATATTATTAAATAAAAAATTATTATAATATTTATATAATCAAGATAAATTTATATATTTATTAAAAATTAAAAATTTTTATTTAATTTATTCCATGCCAAGGACATGTTATATTTGCCATAAGAATTTTTCTGTAACCCTAACCGTTATTATTTTTTTCAAAAGTCTGTCTTTGTCAATATCCCTCTGTAATTTGATATTCATAATTTCTAATTTATAAGCACATATCGCAAAGATTTCGAATAATTAAATTTAGCTAAAACATTAGTAAAAAAAAATTTATAAGAATATTTTCCAAGGATAACAAATTAATTCTTTTTTTATCAGCTCATATTTTGAAGTTTACATCAGTTTTCTTCACTTCAAATAGTTATTCTTTTTAAAATAGTTATTTCTTCGTCTAACTATTTCTTCAAATAGTTGTTTACTTGAATGTAATTGAATACTATAGTTCAAAAAAAATGTTTTTACCAGTTAAATGAAAGTTTGAAGGTAAAGAAAGTAATTGAAAAAAAGTTTTTTTTGTCTGTTTCATACTCATATATTAATAATACTCGATATCAGGTTCAATTATTTGAATTGTTTTCAATAACATGATAATATTAGTTTTAATCGTTTTTCCTTAACTTGATTGAATTGAAAACAAAAATTTTAGAAAATAATTATTTTATGTAATATGAAGTTTAATTTATAATTTTTTAAATTTTAATTTAAATATACAATTTATTAAAATATAAATTATGTACAAATAAAGTAGTTAGATCAAAATAATTCATTTAATTCATTGATTTGAAATTTAAATCGAAATTTGTTTTGCTAATAATCGTATTACAAAAACATGAACAAATTTAAATTCATTACAAACACATATTTAGTAGCTCAAAATTAGTATCGTGAAAATATTTATTGTTTACAAAAATTTTATGCGAATGTAATAAATAAAAAAGACGTCAATTGTATACAACGTACATATTACTCTTATTTAAAAGGTAAGAATAAGAAAAAAAAAAATAAATATAAAATTTTAATACTATATAACAGGAATGCCCAACTAATTACTCCCCCTTAAACCACATCTTTCTCTGAAAAAAAATTACTTAACGGATCCTTGGAAATTAATTTTCTTTAAGCCAATGAACAGAAAATTAAATTGAAAAAATGGTGTTTTTATATATATCTGTAACCGTGCTTCCTCCTACGCACTGGCAAGAGCGACCCTTCTGGCATTCAGGCGAAAGGGTCAATAGACTTCGAGACTCTCACCCGAGAGGAAGTATAGCGTAACTTGAGCTCTCGTTGAGAAACATTTAGTTTATAGTTTTTCACCCTCGAGAGAAATTATACTTAAGTCAACCCTGCATATTAGTTGATCTACAGATTCTCACCAGGAGAGGAAGTATATTTTCGAGCACCCTGCGCGTACCTGAGCATCGGGCTTTCGGCTGATAAGTGGAATCCTTCCAAGAAATCTATAATTATCTGTCTTTGAATGTGTTAAATATTGCATATTTTGTTGGCAACAAAGCTGTGAGTTCTCCAACTTGCACCTCAAATATCTCGACCTAGCCACACCCAATTACGACCCAGTTGGCCAACTTGCACACTACATATCTATATATTTACCGTCTTAAAAACGTAGTAAACAAAGTTGATGCCATTAAGACATTTTGAAACTTGAAATTATAAAATTATTTATCTAAATCAACTATTCGCATTACACATAGAAAGGGTAATATGAAAGGCTGATAATAAAATTACTATTTTGTTTAACATAAAAATTTTTCCTAATGCGAGAGATAAGTTGTGAAATCAAAGAATGAATCAGCCCGATTTTCATCAGCATTCTTGAATCATCTCAATTCTGGTATTTGCACCAGATTTCTTTTGATTTTTTAACAAATTCTTAACCGCACAAAGCCACATTCCATTCAGAATAAAATGTGATTAAAAACTGTTGTATTATATTCTTACAATACAGTGATAATTGTAGGTGTCTGCTTTTTGCGGCTAGAATTGTTGGTAGAGTCTTACCAACAATCAATAATCTTTTTTAAAATTTTGTAATCTCTCTTTCTTCTTTGTTTTCACTTTTTTTCTTCTTTATGTTTCACTGCTCCCTAAAGGGGTGGTATCACCCCCTTTGGGAATCAGTGTTCTACATCGCATAACTACTTATTTGCGAAGATTTCTTGTGAAAACAAAAATTTCCTCCATGTGATTTTCTACATTCGAATAATATGTTTTTCCATTTTTCTGAAAGCAAATACCAAAAGTAACGAATCTGAACTTTTCTAAAAGTAAGTATCAAAGTAAAATATCTTTTTTTTTTCCATTAATTTATTTTTCAAATTAATTAATTAATATAATTCTAATATATTTAGAAAACTTTGGTTGTACACATGATACCATGGGTTGTACATCCTTGATTTAAATTAATAATAATAAATCTACACATTTATTATTACAAGTCCTCATTTTTTATTAAATAGTTTAAATAATTAATCAAGACTGTTATGGATATTTAATATAATATATTTTATTAGTAAGCACATTTCGCCCATCCTGCGCGTATCCGAGTTTCGTCTTTTAGACTTAGAAGTGGAATTCATCTCCAAATCTATAATTAGATGTCTTTAAATGTGTAAATATTATAGAATTTCCGAAATGGCATGACCCATGCGTCTAGCTCCAACTAACATTCCGCGTTCAAAGTCTGTTAATTCCCGTCGTGCGGTCATCATCATGTCAAAACCTCTTCACATGAATAACTTGAACAGAAATGAAAGCTCTGCGAAAGCACTGCGCATTTATACCTGTTCTACGCGATGCTACTGCCATCTGAAAATTTGCATATTGCTATCCCATGACTTTTGTCACTTCAGTGTATGTCTCTATTTGTATGTGTGTGGTGTCTGTGCGTGCATCAATAAAGCTGCGAGTTCTCTAACCTGTGCCACCAGTATCTCAACCCAACCACACTCAGTTACAATGGGTGGTTGGGTTGAGATACTTGAGGCTCTACACACTACAACATCTTTTTTCGAATTAAATTTATAACATATTTTTTAAAGATAATTATGTCATGAAAAAAATACTCTTTGAAACTGAAAAGCGTATCGTTGATTTCATGTCATTGTTATAAAAACAGAACTTGATTGGCAAAGAGTACACGAAAGTATAAATGCGAATCGGCAGTGGTTATACGAGATCTTTTATTTTTGCATTTATTTATTTATAATTTTTTTTTTTTGTGAGCCGAACATTACGCTTAACATTACGAAGTACAGGTAGAAAATAACTGTCTATAAAAATTCATAGAAAATTTAAGTATTTATTTTATTTAAATACAAACTTTCCAAATCTTAAATTCCATAAATAAAGTATTTAGATCAGAAGAATTTAATTTAATTCAGTCAAAATTCAGTAATTTGAAATTTATTTCAGTCAAAATTATTTCAATTTTTTTCACGAATACATCGATAAAAAATTAAAAAATTAATCAGCGTAAAATATACCAATAGTCCCAAATTAGTAATTAAAGTAATATTTTATGTCTTTAAGCGTAATCAATATTGATATCATATTTAATATCAGTCGATTTTAATAAGTCTAATAATAGACTTATATATTCCATTTATTTATTTGTTTTTGAAATTCTAATTATACGAAAAGGATTAAAAAAATGAAGTATTTATTTTATTTTTTATATTAAATTTAAATTAGTATTTAAATTTCCTATCTTAAATTTTCTAGATATTTAATTATTTCAATAATTATAATTGTTTCACCTGCATAATCAAGATTATATATCTGTAAAAAAATTATTATTTTATAAATTTAACAGTTTCGTTAAATTATCATGGCACACATTTGGAGTGTACGTAATTTAAGAGGTTGTAAATATCTGCTTTAAAATTAAATACAACTTCTTTCTTACGGACATTAGCAACTCTTAATTTCAACAACAACATTTAAAAACAATTTGAAAACTAAACTTATTTCTTATTTTATATTACAGTGAGATGTAGATTTATATTATGAACAAATAAAAAGGAACTTTAGAAAAATCAGTGACATATTTCTTAAAATTGCGTATAACTACTTTAAACAAAACTGATTTATTTATAATTTTTATTAAAAGCACAAAAGATATTTATTCTATCACTACAACTTTTTTAAGTACATAACATATCTGATTGGAAAATTTCTTTCATTCATAAATTCTTAAAAGAGTTTCTTTCGAGAATTTTAAATTCAAAAAACGAATTGGATATCATTTCGAATTAATTTAGTCTTTGTTGTCTTAAATTGCGTAATTCATGATTGTTTTCTTATTCTCCATTTTTTTATAATAAAAATTCAAATTAAATTCACAGAAATGCTTTGGAAATTTATAAACATAAAAGAATAGATACATGTTGAAAGTTTTATTCCAAAATAAATAGATAAATACAGAGAAAAATTACTTTTTAGTTTCTACTACGGATCTGCAGTCATTTAATTAAATTATGTTTCGAAATCTGAAATTTATAAAATTGTAGGTTTTATATTGAATAAAAATAAATATTATGAAACATATTTCCTGGATATTATAGAAATGCTTTTAATGACAACTATTTTTTCCTTTTTTTATGTTTACTTATTATTATTATTTATTATTATCGTCATTATTATTATTATTATTATTATTATTATTATTGTTGCTGTTGTTGCAGCACATCAGTGACCCCCTTGTGTTCCACTTACATATGCTACGAATAGCCCTCTAAGGGGAGATGAAGGGAGAGCATTGTCTCCCAGGTAGATTGAGTGAAATATTCCCACATTTGCGTGGCGTATAGGAGAAAACTCTGGCTCATGATGCAGATTAACTGTCGATGCAAAACAATTATATACATACTCACAATAACACTCGAGTCTTCTCGTTTCTGAAAACAGTCATTATATTTATTTTGAAAACCCAAACATAAATTTAACAAATAAATAAGTAGTAAATAACCGTTGACGATGCCCAAAATAATCACTGTTTTCAGAAACGAGGAGACACACACAAATTACGCACAAAGACACACATATCACACACAAATGTGATCTCATTATACAATTGTGATCTCATTATACAAATGTGATCTCATGATACACAACTGTTTATCTTATTATACAAATGTGATCTCATTATACAAATGTGATGTAATCACACAGACATAGTTCCAAATAGAAGAATTATAAAGCTTATGGGAATTCGCTGATTTATCTGCAAATCTGAATATTATATTATTATCATTAGATATAAGTTGAACCAATGTAATCGGATCTTATAATTAACTTTAAAAAATAAAAACATATAAAATTTTGATCACAACGGACGATTTATATAATAAGCTTTAACCTAAAAGTAATTCACAAAAATTATAAATGACAAATTACATTGATTTTCCCAAACAGTCCCATAAATTTCAAAAAAGACAATGCTAATAATTAAAACAATGACCAAATAAGTATTACTAATATTATAAACTAAATTATAAATTAAATTAAATTATAAACTAAATAAATACGTGCAAAGCTCTGCTTTCATAGAGCAGTTATTATATAATTCTAATTATAACTTTGAAATAATTTGCAAACATTTTAAAGGTGTTCTTAATGATTTAACACAAAACATGTCGTACACATTGTGCTTAATAATTTAGTTCTTGAGTCGTGCAAGTATCCCCTAATTTTTAATTAATTAGCGCATCCGTTAGCGCAGACTTCTCTTTTAAAAATTATCTGTTTATAAAATTATTTAAGGCGTGAAAAATCGAATGGTATAATCTTCAATAGGAGTAACAATCAATTATTCAAAATATCACAATCTTTAGTACGTTTTAATTTCAAAGTAATAATAATGAATTTTTGAAGAGGAAATATCTTTTAGACAATTTCAATGTGGAAAGTTTTAAGTTTTCATAAATTGCCAATAATTCCAGTAATTATCGAAAACATTACATATTAACATCTTGCATTGTATAACTTAGATGTTAAAATTATCTTGCTTGGAATAATAATAAACTGAACTTTCAATCAGAAATTTTGTCTCTTAAGTCGTATAAAGATTATGAGGGCAGTGTTAAATAATGAGTTCTATTATTGAATTGTTCACGTGCTATTTAAAAGTTTTGCGTTTATTATAAACATAATAGTCTAATTGAAAGGACGAATAAGTATTTAAAATTAATGTGAGAGATGATTGAATATCTAGATATAATCTTATATATGTAGGTTTAGACCCGGTCTTGCCCAGCTATATAAAAAAAAACCACATTCAGTTATGGTAAATTTTATTAGGAAAAATATCAATGAAAAAAAAGTAAATTATCACTTGGGAAATTCTAAAAGGAAAAAAATTCTTCTGGATAATTATTTTTATATTAAAAGAATTTAGAAAGTAAAATATAAGGGTATTTATAAATGCGACATTTGAAATCGGCCAAAATTAAAAAGGATACAATGACATACAATTAAAAAAAAAATTTAGCATTTCAATTTAAAAAGATAAATTTTGTTTAGTTATTTTTCATTTAAATGCTATTAATTTAATTTATTTTCCACTTCCATTTCCAAGGAATAAACGCATAACAATCGTAATATAATCTCTTCCTATCAAAGAATCATCATACAACAATCAATGCTATTTTCTCTTCAAAGCCCACATAATTCAGTTATCACAGTAAACAGCTCTTCATACTTTTCTTTTCTCTCATTTCAGCACTTTTCCCAAATTTAAAAAATTCAGTTGACGTGGAAATGCCTTTCAAAAGAATTGGCAATTCAAAACAAAATGACAGGAATAAATGTACCAAATTTTTTTATTTCCGACACCAAAGAATACATAAACCGCATTCCAACAAACCAAAGCCCACTTTTCAATTTCAACCTCGTAACATCATTTTGTTTTGGAAACTGAAACGTCATTTACCTCATGAATACGCATCCCAAATAAATCGGCCGTCAGACGTCGTTTTCCCCGCCGAAGAAAGGCTCGTCTTTGGAAATAGGATTTGATAGGATATATATTCGACTATGAAAATTCGTTCTCCCATAACACAAGGAATTCTGCGAAGAAAATCAAGCAAGAAATATGGTCCTAGATTCCGTCCGGAAGATTGAAAACAGTTTTGTAACTGTATCAGTAAAGGGAATGCGTTCGGATACTGTGATACGTAACTGCATTCTCAGATGGCTGCCCGGCTTCTTGAGAAGACCGGTTGGCTGTCAGAGGGCCGTTGGAGCAGCAGCAAAAGCGAGCGAATATGTGTCAAGCGAGAAGTATTCGATTGCCGGTCCTCACATGCACAAAAGGAATTTGTCATTGCGAAAACTGTTATTTATTAGGAGCGAAAAATATGAGGTTATGGAGTGTTTGCTGTGGCTTTAGATCACGGCGATATGTGAGTCGGTTTAATGAATTGTTTTTATTTATTAAGCAGGCTACAGGCAGTTTGTGGAAAGTAATGTCGGGATCATATTTTAAAAACGGATTTGTGCCATATTCTTTTTATGTCTTAAAAGTGTTCAACAATATAAATCATTGCTGAACACAAAAGTCAAAATTGTTATACATGGAAAATTTTGTAGAGTATGGTTTATTTATTTGAAACTAATAGTGCTATTTATAGGTTTATTCTTTTATAATTTGCCAATAAAAAGTTATATGCGTGTTAAGTGAATTTTCGAATTTAAAAACCAAAAAGAACAAATAATTAAATTAGGCAGGCAAACAGATACATTTTTACAATTATTGTTTATCTTGTATAGATGACAGTATATTCTATAAATATCTATTTTTATTAAAGATTCAGTGAATTATTGTTCATGTTTTATGACTGTTTACATGTAGTATCTCGGTTTATTATAGCTGTATTGAAATTTTTGCATTCTAAAAAAGCTGGGTAGCTACCCAGCTGTCTTACACCTATAATAAATGGTAACATAACATTAAGCTGCATTATAATTAGAATGCAAAATAAGTTTTCAGGTATAAGGATTCCCTTATCAACAATGTTGTGATAAATATAATTGATAGTCTAATGAATATATATATAGTCTTCCCGCACATCTCATTGGAGTCGTCATTTCCTCAGCTCTATCACCAAACACGATACAACAACTCATGGCGTAGTTCAGGATACATCAGCTCATGACGTTTCATCTATAATTGATTCGACCTGTGAAGGTCCAACAGACAATCGCTAATTTCATGATGTGTCGTTATCCATAACACTGATTATCTGTTGTCAGATTTGAATGACAGGTTGTTTTCATAAGTACAAAACACAAAATGCATGTAATATAACTATCCACACCACTTATGCTGTCAGATTTGAATGATAGGTTTTCATTATGCACTTGCTAACCAATATACATTCCTTTCCCTGGGAACAGAAATGCTATATCTCTTCTCGTGGGAAAAATGCTGCACTATGATTCCCTTATCAACAACGTTGCGATAATATAGTTGATATTCTAATGAATATGCAATCTGAAAAAGAAAATAATATGTGTGTGATTATATTTTATTATATGTGTAATTATTTTATATGTGTGCATTTGTTGATGTAAAAGACTGGTTTAACACCAAAAATAAACATGAACTATTACTGTTATGGGGAGGATAGCGTTTGGTTCAGTTTGTTTTACAGTGTCTTAAGTCGAGCTGCCTCAACTGCAAATTGCATTGCATTGTATATATCCTAATTAATCAATAATTTAAGGAGTATATAGTAAAAATGGGACTTGATGATCGAGTGACTAGCTCTCTGGCGCCTGGTCCCGCAGGGTTCGAGTCCCAGCGATGCCATTAACGTTTGTAGAGGTTCGGAATCCACTTTAAACAGTAGGTCCCTGTCTGATATAACTGTTGGTAATAAGACAGACAACCCTACCCCGTAAAAAAAATAAAGCGTCTCCTGTGTCGAAATCTGTAAGTAGGCAAAAGTCTTTGGCCCACCATGGGACTGTTGCGCAAATGAAGAAGAAGATTTACTAAAAATTATCGATAAACTAAAGAATATATAGTTATCAATAAAAAAAAATTAAATTTTTTTTTTGTTTCGAAATAGTAAAAGGTAATTTTCCACTTACTTGCTTAATTTTATTGATTAAGTTATTGACTTAAATTTACTTTAAATGGTATACAAAATTCTACCATGAAAATATAAAAAGATAACTGTTTTTTTTTTTTTTAAATAAAGAGACAATAGTGTATAAAATTTTATGTGTTATTATTTTATATTCTAGACTTTTGCTGTCAACAATGATAAATGCGGTTGAACCCTTTTATATCTACAGAAGAATATTGCACAAACCCAGTTTTTGAAATATGATCTCGACATTACTTTCCACAAACTGCCTGTAGCCTACTTAATAAATAAAAACAATGCAATAAACCGAATATCATATCATCATGACCTAAAGCCGCAAAAAAAAAACTTCGTAACCTCATATTTTTCTCTCATAATATATAACATTTTTTTCCATGATAAATTCTTTCTTTGCATGTGGGGACCAGCAATCTAAATACTTCTCGGGGACACATATTCGCTCGCTTTACTGCAATTCAAACGGCCCTCTGTCAGCCAACCGGTCTTCAACAAGAAGCCGGGCAGCCATCTGAGAATGCAGTTACGTATCACAGCATCCGAATGCATTCGCCTCGCAGATACAGTTACAAAACTATTTTCAATCTTCCGGACGGAATCTGGGATCCTATTTCTCACTCGATTTTCTTCTCAGAATTCCTTGTGTTAGGGAGAACACATTTTCATAGTCGAATGTATATTCTATCAAATCCTATTTCCAAATAAGAACGACGTCTGACGGCTGATTTATTTGGGATGCTTATTCATGTGGTAAATGACGTTTCAGTTTTCAAAACAAGATAATGTTACGTTATTGAAATTGAAAAGTGGTCTTTGGTTTGTTGGAAAGGGGTTATGTATTCTTTGGTGTCGGAAGTAAAAACCTCGTACATTTATTCCTAGCATTTTTTTTTTTGGTTTTGAATTGAGATTCTTTTGATGGCATTTTCACGTCAACTGAATTTTTGAAATTTGGAAAAGTGCTGCAATAAATGAAAAGAAAAGAGTTGTTTACCGTGATAACTGATTTATGTTGGCTTTGAAGAGAAAATTGCATGGATTCTTATATGATGATTATTTGAAAAGAGCAAATTATATTATAAATGTTATTAGTTTATTCATTGGAAATTAGCATGGAAAATAATTTAAATAGAATCTAGATGACAGTGGAATCTAAATAAAGACAAATAATTGATCAGAATGTTTTCTATAGAAATTAAATCGCCAGTGCAATGTACAAAAAAAAATCTATATGATTTTTTTAAAATGAAAAGAGAATGTTCGTTTTATGTATAGCAAATTCAGCTTTACCTAAGATGTAGAATAGGCAGAGGGCTGATGCATTCATTCATAGGACGCCAGTGAAATTTGGTACGAACAACTCTAGGGATGGTATCTTGGAGCTCGCCCCTTTCTCTTTAGAGATGTTTTTTATTTACAGATTTATCGCACCTACTACTATGATATACAGCGGGTTTAAGTCTAGTTAGCTAGCTCTCTTGTCTTTGGTACCACAGGCTTCTGGTTTGAATTCTGGAGGTGTAATGGATATTTGTTAGTGATTCGGAATCCACGTTAAACTGTAGATACCAGTCTAATTAGATTAAAGTGTGCACAAAATGACCTTATAGCGACAAACCAAACTTGTGTTATACATGGGATCTTGAAGTTCGGTTTCGCTTCTTGGGTTTTGAACTGAATTCTTTTAATTAATATGCTCACTGAATTAAACACCCTTCCATTTAAATCTTACAAGAAATAAAAAATTCTAATTTAAATTTTTTTTTAAATGGGGTGGGGGCTGATGGCCGAAAGGCTAGCGCTCTGGCGTTCGGTACCACAGGCATTGGGTTCAAATCCCGGCTTTGCCCATGGGTGTTGTAGTGGTTCGGAATCCACTTTAAGCCGCAGGTCCCGGTTCTAACAGGATCGTACAGCGTTTTGCGGAGGCATTGTTACTCCGCTTCCGTGGCTTATCTTCAAGTTACACGCGCCCTCTGGGTAATGCAAAGTGAGTAACGTCTGTGCAGCGCTTGCCTTAAGGCATCCAAGACCAAGCTGTCGAAGTGTTTGCCAGCTGCATTAGAACAAAAAAAAAAAAACATTTTTTTAAATAACAAATTTTATTATTATTTGAAAATTGTACTGGTACACACCACCCCGAAACTTGTGTGCACCAAATATAAGAGCGCTTGGCACTCAGTCATCAGGTCCCATAAAGCTATCTACTTCTTCAAAAATCAGATAAAACTTCATAATTTATATTAAAACTATTAAAATGTTTTGAAAAAGCATTACATTATGCCTTCCAATACGCTTTTGGGGGAAATAATTAACAAATATTATAAATGACGAATAATATTTGTTCCTCCGAACAATCTAAATAAATTTCGAAATATATGGATAAATGTTAATCACAGAAACGAATTCACACCATTTGCATATAACTTTACATAAGTTGAAAATAAATCTTTGGAAAGAGTCGCATTTATAATGCAGATGTCTTTGAAATTCTAAACTTACCTACCAATTTGTCGGCAGTAATTACTTAGTTACTAATGCAATTTCAATTTTTCAATAATTAGTATACATACTATTACATACTCTGGTAAAAAGGAAGAATATGTTTTGCAATGTTCTTTAAAGTGTAAAACATTGAGCCATCAGACGGAATTATCTTTGAAACGAATAATAATCCACTGTAAAACATATCACCTTAATTAGTATCTTACAATCACAAAATTATTTCGAAATGGCAATCTTTTTTGGATAATTTCAATGTAGAAAATTTTAAGCTCTTATAAATATTCAATAATTTCAGTTACTGCCAAAAATATCACATTATGTATAGTTGACACAATGAAAATATATTTATTTTTTTTAATTTTACGTAATAAAAGGAACATCTCATGAATTATTTATTTTTAAAGTTAGATATATGTTATTAAGAAAATATTAAGAAAATAGTTTAAAAATTATATAGTCCGAACGTTATTTGAAAAATGCATACTTATTAATTTAGTTATAATGTATTCAAATGTTTTAATTAATAAGAATTTAAATTAAAAGTACAAATTCTATGAGGTTGTTGTGTACGTGTATGTAAATTATATTAGGCTAATTCAAAAACTAATTTAGGAGGACGAAATATGCAAAATTACTAAACGTCTAAAATAATTAGAATCGGATTAATGATAATGGGTTTGTGCAGAATTTGTTGTGTTATAAATTAATGTTGTTGTTGTTGTATCCATCATGGAAGGAGGGAAGAGGGGAGGGCAGCTGCTGTTTCTATGGAGTACCGGTAGGTAGAAGTCTGACTTATGCTCCGTGTCTCTGAAGAAAGAGGGCAGTGCCGGTCGGGAGGACTTTTAAGGGAGAAATACCCCGCATTTGCATATCGAAAGTGAGAAAACCCGTAAAACTCTCAGCAAATTGTCCGATTAACAGGGGCCTGATGATGAGTGTCTAGCATTCTGACACTCGATGCCACGGGTTTCGAGTTCGATTCCCGGCAGTGCCATGGATGTTTGTGGTGCTTCGAATCCACTTTTTAAAGTGGAAGTCTCGTAGATCCAGCTCTCATATGACTGTAGAGCGTCACAAAGCCCATTCACCCACATCACTTCGAAACCGTAAAGGGGCAACTCAGCTATACGCACAGCGATGTGGTGTAGTGCAGTCTGACGAACGAGGCAAGATGCTGAACATCACAAGCGTCATCGTGTCTCCTCTTTTTTTAAAACAGTGTTTACAACGTAGCCACCAGTGAACTGAAACTCCGGCCTAATGCTCACCAGTGGAGCACGCAGCCTCTGAACCACGAGTCGGGTGCTATAAATTAATTCTGTAAATTAATAAAATAGCTACTGAAAAATCATTAAATATACTGCGAAAATATTCTTTGGATTCTATGAAAGAAATTGACATTTTTTTTATATGTTTTAAAATAATTTTTTAGTTTAAATAAGGCTTTTAAATATAACCAAAACTATATCATTAATAAAAAATGTATTTCCTTTGAATAAGAATATTATTGTTCTAAAAAGACTATAACAGACAGACAGTTAAAACAAAAACTAGTAACTCTAAGGGTTTTTTTGTAAAATTGACTCTTTAGACTTAATATTAACAATAGACTTACTAAAAAATGCTTTGTATTTAACTGAAGGCATTTTGGGAATTTTAAAACATTTTAACTTATTCATTTTTATATATTTATGTATATATATATATAATTATAAAATTTCAAAAATTTTATATACCTTCTTCTATGCTAATAAGCCATTTATAAACTATATTTAATTATTTATAAACATTTATCAGAACCCTTTTTCAAACTGAACTGTTCTAGAAAATAAAAAAAATTATTAATAACATAAATAATAAATTTAATATATAATAATATTTATCATTTAGATATTAAACAAGATAATGCAGTATTAATTGAAACACTGTATTATATAATATAAAACATTTAAAAAGCATTATATAATATAGTATATAAATTATGGTATTTAAGATACTCATTACATCGTCCGAAAATTTATTATGGAGTCTCTTTTTCAATAATGTAATAAACTTGTTCAGCAAGATTTAATTAACGTTTTTGAAGTTATTCACATGCACAAAGCAGCTGTTAAGTTTTTATTATTATCATTATTATGATTATAGGAGTTTACTTTTTCTTAAAAAATCCAAAGTGTCTTGATGAATAGGGATTTTTGTATTCTGAGTGCTCTGAAAAAGGAAAAACGGAATTCTTCGAAAGTTTTCTTTTCTTTTTCTGGACATGGGCACTATGAATCACTAGGTAGGAAAGTCCATCAGTTTTGTTCGAAGAGGAGAAGTAGAAGGTGCAATCCTTCCAGATGCGACCCTTTCGGGTTTACATTTTAACAAAAACCAGAAAAATAGAGAGGTAAATTTAGCAAACCATGGATAGATCACTTGGATAACTCTGAATTTGCTAAATATGTGTTATTTTTATGTGAAATAACCTCAAATTAAAATTGCCAACATGCAATAAAAAACAACAACTTGCAAGTAATATTTTTAAATTAGTTAACTCAATTTAAATAAATTAAATTGTACGACTTATGGTTACTAAAAAAATCGTTTCATCATTTGTTCATGTTAACAATAATTGAGATTGTGATAAACAAAATATTTTTGTAACTATTCTCTTTCCTTAACGTATATGCATATAATTTTTGTTGATGATTACGCATAATAATGCATAAAATTTTTTAATTTTATGATTATGATTTAATTACTTCCACCAATACGATTTAATTGCTTCAAATTTATATTGATTTCTTACAAAATTTCCATTTATTTAAATACTTAATTTCCAATAATTTATTGTTTTTTGTTCAAATTATTCATATTAGCGTATTGCAGTTTTCTTGTTACATCAGATTACATTTTAGTTCTTTATAATCCGTTTCTCTGTTAATTTCCTCGGAATAAATTAAAAACATTTGTAATGTAAAACCCACGACAGTTTATCCTTTTCAAAGAATCATTATTCAAAAATACGTGACATTTTCTCTTCAAAGCGAAATAATTTACCCATCACAGCAAACAACATACTCAAAATACCTTTCAAAAGAATCGGTAGATCGAGATAAAACCGCCAGGAATAAAATTACCATTTTTTTTTCTGACACCTCAAGAATATAACCCTCTCCCTTTCAAACAAACCAAAGCCCACTTTTCAATTTCAATCTCGTAACATTATCTTGCTTCGGAAACTGAAACGTCATTTAACTCATGAATACGCATCCCAAATAAATCAGCCGTCAGACGTCGTTTTCCGCCGAAGAAAGGCTCGTCTTATTTTGAAATGCGATTTGATAGAATATATATATTCGACGATGAAAATGTGTTCTCCCATAACACAAGAAATTTTGCGAAGAAAATCGAGGAAGAAATAGGATCCCCGATTCTGTCCGGAAGATTGAAAATAGTTTTGTAACTGTATCTGCGTGGCGAATGCGTTCGAATGCTGTGATACGCAACTGCATTCTCAGATGGCTGCCCGGCTTCTTGAGAAGACCGGTTGGCTGACAGAGGGCCGTTTGAGGCAGCAGCAAAGCGAATATGTGTCCCGCTAGAAGTATTTGGATCGCTGGTCCTCACATGCAGAGAAAGTGTTTATCATGACAAAAAAGTGTTATTTATTATGAGCGAAAAATATGAGGTTATAAAATGTTTCTGTGGTTTTAGGTCACGGAGATATGAGATTCGGTGTATTGAATTGTTTTGATTCATTAAGTAGGTTACAGGCAGTTTGTGGAAAGTAATGACGGTATCATATTTCAAAAACTGAGTTTGTGCAATATTCTTTATATATGTTTCTGTGCACATAAAAGGGTTCAACCTTATTTATCATTGTTGGCAGCAAGAGTCTAGAATATAAAATAGCAACACATAAAATTTCTTACATTATTGTCTCTTTATTTTGAAATAAAAATATTATCTTTTATATTTTGTTCATTGAATTTTGTATACCATTCAGACTAAATTTAAGTCAGTATATGTTCTGTAGAATATCAATAATTTTTAGTATATGTTCTTCATTGGCATGGTGGGCCAAGGCCATCTGTCTACCTGCAGATTTCGAAACAAGATGTGTATTTTTTTACGGGGTAAGGTTATCAACCCTACGCGAAAAAAAATTCTGCATTCATATTAGACCGGGAACTACGGTTTAAAGTGGATTCTGAACCACTAAAAACATCAATGGCACCGCCAGGATTCGAACCAAACAGTGAGTCCCCGAGAACCTGGCCACCCCTTGAATTAATTATGGTTATTGAAAATCGTAATCAAATTTATTCATGCTATTAACAACCATTGATACTTTGATTGTTATAAACAAAATACTTTTTGTAATTTTTCTTTTCTTAGCATACAACCATAAAATTTTTCAAAGTTTATCCTTACGATTTCACTGCTTTAAACAATAGAATTTAATTACTTCAAATTTATAGTTATTTCTTACAAAATTTCCATTTAATTGACTACTTTATTTTCAATATTTTTTTTTTTTAAAGTTCAAATTATTCATACTAGTGTATTCCAATGTTCTGCAAGATCCATCAAATTACATTCTTTGTAGTCCTTTCCTCTGTTAATTTCAGCTAAACAAATTAATAATATTTGTAATGCGAAACTCTTAAAGTTTTTCCTTTTCTAAGAATCATAACTTAAGAATACACGAAATTTCCTCTTCAAAGCAAAATAATTTACCTGCCACAGTAAACAACACCCCCAAATAGTTTTCAAAAGAATCGGTAAATCGAAATAAAACTGGCAGGAATAAAATTGCCAGTTTTTTTTCTAACACCCTAAGAATCTATCCCGTTCCCTTTTAGGCAAACCAAAGCCCACTTTTCAATTTCAACCACGTAACATTATCTTGCTTCGGAAACTGAAACCTCATTTACCTCATGAATACGCATCCCAAATAAATCAGCCGTCAGACGTCGTCTTATTTGGAAAATAGGATTTGATAGAATACATATTCGACCATGAAAATGTGTTCTCCCATAAACAAGGAATTCTGCGAAAAAATCGAGTAAGAAATAGGATCCCAGATTCCGTCCGGAAGTTTGAAAATAGTTTTGTAACTGTATCTGCGAGGCGAAAGTATTCGGATGCTGTGATACGTAACTGCATTCTCAGATGGCTGACCTGCTTCTTGGTGAAGACCGGTTGGCTGACAGAGGGCAGTTTGAATTGCAGCAAAAGCGAACGAATATGCGTCCCGCGAGAAGTATTTGGATTGCTCGTACTCACATGCACAAAAGGAATTTCTCACGACGTAACTGTTATTTATTATGAGCGAAAAATATGAGGTTATGGAGTGTTTCTGTGGCTTTAGATCACGGCGATATGTGAGTCGGTTTATTGAATTGTTTTTATTTATCAAGCAGTCTACAGGCAGTTTGTGGAAAGTAATGTCGGGATCATGTTTCAAAAACTGAGTTTGTGTAATATTCGCTTTATATCTTAAAATTGTTCAACAATATAAATCATTGCTGAGCACAAAGTCAAAATTATTATACATAATATATTTTATTGAGTATTTTTTCTTTATATGAAAATAAAAGCACTATTTATAAGTTTATTCTTTTATAGTTTACTAATAAAAATTTATGTGTAAATTAATTGCATTTTCTTATTTTGAAATCAAAAAGAACAAATAATTAAATTAGGCATGCAAAAAGACAATTTTTAAAAATTATATTTATCTTTTATAAATGACAGTAAATATTTTTAAAATATCAATTTTTATTATAGGTTCATTGAATAATTGTTCTTTATACGACTCGGTTTACTCCTGGTATCTTGCTTTATTATCGGTGTTTTGAAAAAGTGGAGTTGACGGCCATATGTTAACATAACATTAAATTGTATTATAATTAAAATGCAAAAGTAATTTTCAGACAAATATGATTTCCTTATCAATAAGGGTGTGATAAATATAATTGATATTCTAATGAATATGTAGTATGAAAAAGAATTAAATAATGCATGTTTTGTTTATGTTTTATTATATGTGAAATTATTGTATGTGTTTTTTGTATTTTTTAATGTAAAAACTGGTTCAAGAAAAAAAAATATGAACTATCCCTAGATAATTCATGTATTTTTTATATATATATATATAGCGTTTGCCATTTGTGATAGCGTTTGGTTCAGTTTGCTTTACAGAGTCGAACTATCTCAACTACAAACTCCATTGCATTGTTTATGTTTTCACCATCTAATCAATGATTTAAAGTTTATGGTTTGTCTTGTCTCTCTACGGTCATATTTTGCACACTTTATGCTAATTAGACTGGGACCTACAGTTTAATTTGGATTCCGAACAACTAACAAACATCCATGCCCCTATTCGAATCTGGAGCATGTGGTACCAAAAGCTAGAGTTCCAACCAAATTGGCCATCAGGCCGCCATTAATTTAAGGAGTAAATGGTAAAAATGGAGCTGCCACAAGTTGGAACTTCACTTTAAAACCGTAAGTCACTTTAAACCGTAGGTCCCTGTCTGATATGACTACTGGGAGTAGGGATGACAAACCTACCCGATAAAAAAAAATATCTCCTGTCACGAAATCTGTCAGTAGGAAGACGGCTTTGGCCCACCACGGTGCTGTTCAGCCAAATGAAGAAGAAAATGAAGATATACCAAAAATTATCATTATTCTAGAAAACATATAGTTATTAATAAAAAAAAAAAAAAGCATTAAATGTCAATTTGTTTCAAAATAGTAAAAGGTAACTTTCCACTTACTAGTTTCATTGTAATAATTAAGATATTGACTTAAATTTACTCTTAATGGTACATAACATTCGATCAAGAAAAGATAAAATTATAAATAATACTTTTTTTATTTTGAAATTAAGACACAATAGTGTACGCAAATTTTATATGTGTTACTATATTATATTCTAGATTATTGCTGTCAACAATGACAAATACGATTAAACCCTTTGATTTGTATAATATATAAAGAATGTTTCGTGAACTCAAAGCGCAAATGAAGCTCAAATGAAGAAGAAGATTTACTAAAAATTATCGATAAACTAAAGAATATATAGTTATCAATAAAAAAAATTACATTTTTTTTTTTTGTTTCGAAATAGTAAAAGGTAATTTTCCACTTACTTGCTTAATTTTATTAATTAAGTTATTGACTTAAATTTACTTTAAATGGTATACAAAATTCTATCATGAAAATATAAAAGTATAACTTTTTTTAAATAAAGAGACAATAGTGTATAAAATTTTATGTGTTATTATTTTATATTCTAGACTTTTGCTGTCAACAATGATAAATGCGGTTGAACCCTTTGATTTGTATAATATATAAAGAATGTTTCGTGAACTCTGTTTTTGAAATATGATCGCCACATTACTTTCCACAAACTGCCTGTAACCTACTTAATAAATAGAAACAATTCAATAAATCCGAATCTCATATCGCCATGACCTAAAGCCGCCGAAACACTTCATAACCTCATATTTTTCGCTCAAAATAAAACAACAGCTACGCCATGAGAAATTCCTTTTGTGTATGTGAGGACCGGCAATCCAAATACTTCTCGCGGGACGCATATTCGCTCGCTTTTGCTGCTGCTCAAACGGCCCTCTGTCAGCCAACCGGTCTTCTCAAGAAGCCGGGCAGCCATCTGAGAATGCAGTTACGTATCACAGTATCCGAACGCATTCCCTTTACTGATACAGTTACAAAACTGTTTTCAATCTTCCGGACAGAATCAGGGATCCTATTTCTTCCTCGATTTTCTTCGCAGAATTCCTTGTGTTATGGGAGAACACATTTTCATCGTCGAATATATATTCTATCAAATCCCATTTCAAAATAAGACGAGCCTTTCTTCGGCGGAAAACGACGTCTGATGGCTGATTTATTTGGGATGCGTATTCATGAGGTAAATGACGTTTCAGTTTCCGAAGCAAGATAATGTTACGTGATTGAAATTGAAAAGTGGGCTTTGGTTTGTCGGAAAGGGAGCGGGATATATCTTTAAGGTGTCAGAAATAAAAACTGGTAATTTTATTCCTGGCAGTTTTATTTCGATTTGCCGATGCTTTTGAAAGGTATTTTGGGGGTCTTGTTTACTGTGATTGGTAAATTATTGCGCTTTGAAGAGAAAATTTCATACATTTTAGATTAATGATTCTACGAAATTGATAAACTGTCGTGAGTTTTACATTAAAAATTTTATTAATTTATTCAGTGGATATTAACGGAGTAAAAGATTAGAAAAGAACTAGCATGCAATTTTATTGATTTTGCACAACATTGTAATACAATAGTAAGAATAATTTGAACTTTAAAAAAAAAAAAAATATATTGAGAATTAAGTAGTTAATTAAATGGAAATTTTATAATAAATCAATATAAATATGAAGCAATTAAATCCTATTGTTTAAAGCAGTGAAATCGTATTTATAATCTTAGAAAAAAAAATTATATGTTGATATGCTAAGAAATGAGAATAATTACAAAAAATATTTTGTTTATGATAATAAAAAAAAAATCTCAATGTTTGTTAATAACAAGAACACACCTGATTACGCTTTTTAAGTAACAATAATTAATTCCAGAGGCCTGATGGTTGGGTGACGAACGCTCTGGCGCTCGCTGCCTCCGATTTCGGGTTCGAGTCCCGGTGGTATCATGGATATTTATAGTGGTTCGGAATCCACACTAAACCGTAGGTGCCGTTCTAATATGACTGTAGAGTGTTTGGCGTAGGGCTGACAAGCTCACCCCGTAAAAAAACAAACATATTGTTTCGAAATCTACCTGTTGGCAGATGGCCCTGGCCCACCATGTGGATGTTGCGCCACTGATGATGATAATTAATTCAATTTGATTTACTTAAATTTAGCTAAATCATTTAAATCTTAGGTATAAGCTCTTTATTTTTGTACTTGAATGCTGGTTATTTTGATCTGAGGTTATTTGCCATAAAATGGCAGATATGTAGCAAATTCAGCTTTATTCAGGAAACCATCCATGGTTTTCTAATGTTGCCCATGGTTTTAAATGTAAACCAACAAGAGTCGCACGTGGAAGGTTTACACCTTCACTTCTTTTCTTCGAACGAAAACTGACGGACTTTACTGACTATTAATTTATAGTGCCCATGTCCAGAAAAAGACACGAAAACTTTCGATTAACTTCGTTTTATCATATTTCAGAGCACTCAGAGTACAAAACCCTCTATTCATCAAAGCATTCTGGACTTTTTAAGCGAAAGTAAAGTCCCAAAATCGATAAAAAAAAAACAATAAACAAGTAACAATAAAAGCAACAACAACTTTACAGTTGTATAAAGTTGTCATAACTTGAAAAATGTTAATTAAATCTTGTGTAACATATTGAAAAAAGAGAGTACATAATAAATTTTTGGCTAAATAAATTTTTAATTGCTATATTATGTAATATTTTTTATAACTGCTTTATATGTAAATAATACGGTGTCTTAATTAATACTTCATTATCTTCTTTCATACCTAAATGGTAAATAGAAAATTTATACTATTAGGGGTTTCTATTTTTTATTTCCATGAATAGTTTAGTTTGAAAAAGATTCTGATAAATTTTATGAATAGTTAAATATAGTTTATAAATGACTTATTAGCCTGGCAGAAGATATATCAAAAAATTTTCAAATTTTATAACTATAAATATATATATATATATAAACAATATAGAAATATGAGTAAGTTAAAATGTTTTAAAAATTCACAAAATGCTTTCAGTTAAATACAAATCATTCTTGAATAAGTCTATTGTTAATAATAAGTTGAATAAGTCTATAAGAATCAGTTTTACATAAAAAAGCACTTAATAGTAAAATTTTTGTTGTAACTGTATAAATCCTGTAGTATTTTAGAATAATAATATTCATATTCAAAGGAATTCATATTCAAAGGTGTTATTATAAGACACTAATTAACGCGATATGTTCAATTTACAGTTGTCCATTATTCCTTCTATTCCTTCTAAAGATAATTTTGTTTGACTGCTCAATGTTTTACACTTTAAGGAATGTTGTAAACATATTTTTTCCTTTTTACCAAGTCTGTCATTTAAATTTAAATTGAATTTGTAACTAACCATTTACTACGAACAAATTGGTAGAATAAGTTTAGAATTTCAAAGTCATCTGCATTATAAATGCAAACCTTTGCAAAGATTTATTTTCAACTTTTGTAAAGTTATTTGTAAATTGCTTGAATTTGTTTCTGTGATTAGCATTTATCCATATGCTTTTTGAAATTTATTTAAGTTGCTCGGAGCATGAAATATTTTTTGTCATTTATAATATTTTCGCGAAAAGCGTATTGGAAAACATAATGTATGTGTGTTCAAAGCATTTTAATAGTTTTAATATAAATTATTAATTTTGATCTAATTTTTGTATAACTAGAAAGCTTTTTGGGGCACTGGCGCTGTGAAACTTGGTGCCACAGGTTTCGGGCCGAGTATCAGCGGTATCATGGAGGTGTGTTGTTTTTCGGAATCCACCGTAGGTCCCGGTCTAATACGACAATATAGTTGTATAACTGGAGAACTTTTGGTCGTAGGGCTGACAACCGTACTACTTAAAAAAGAAAACATCTCAGTTTTATATATGAAATCTGTCAGTAGTGAAGAAAGCTTTATATGCTAATATGACTCTTCGTTTTCTTACAGCTCCTTTTCTTTATGACTCTTTAGATATGATACAGCTTTATATGCTAATTTTCCAACCTTTAAGTATTTTCGACCCAATTTTCCATCACAATTTTCATCGTGTCCCCCCAAAAAAAAAAAAAAAAGTATTTTAAGCATTTTGATACTGAAGCTACACTACGACCTTAATTGTAAACATTGCAAATGATCAAGAATAAGTAAATTTATTGATATTTGGCAACACCTATCCGGTACATTGATAAAACCAGAATGGATGCCACTCTATTGCCTTGTGTCTGATGTCCACAATAATGAACTTTGCCGATTTGTCGTATAACATGCCGGAAAATCAGGACGATAGCAACAAAAACATGTATAAATGCTGCATCTCGTTCAATTCCAAATAGTGAGTCGAGTCGAAACATACTATCGGTAATGAATCGATAGTGAATGTGCATGTTGTAATTTGCGTGTTAATTTGAATTCACGGTATTAAATATTCATGGTAATGCATTTGAGCAGAAGCACGGACAAAGTTTTTAATAGTAAGCGAGCATTAGACGGTTAACAAGAGCAAAAACGAACGTGGTTCCAAAAATAAATTCCAAGAAAATATTCCAAAGAATACTTGAATTTTGGGTTCACCAATATTGGAGTAAAGGAAAAAAAAAAAAACACCCTATATTCCATTTGCTAAACATTTTTGCAAGCATACAGCATGAAAGCTAATAAACTTAAATGACAATTGACAGCGTTTCTTAGCGAGTACGTTAACACACCCAGAGAAGGCTTCGAATTAAAATTAAATTCACTCGTAAAAAAAAAATCTTTGTCAGTGCAAAGCATACGTCAGTAATAGAAGAACTATTTTTCTTCTTGCAAACCAATAGAACTCAAAGCAACAGCACTAGCATTTTTTGCTATCTTAAATGATTTGTAAAAAAAGGCAAACATAGGGTTAAAAAATTTGCGCCGGATTATGCACCGATGGTTCTCATTTAATGTCTGAAAATTCTAAAGCATACAAGCACTTGAGAAACAAAAAAATCTCACAGTATGTCTAGACACATTGCATCATCCACAGAGAAGTTTTTGACTTCTGAAATGTTGCGAATATTGTTCCAATGAGTGTTGTAACAGTAGTAAATTATATAAAAATGTGACCCTTAAACTCAAGAATCTTTTCCGCACCTTGTGACATGAGGAAACACCTGGATTGCCGCAATGCAAACGTGTGTAAATGCTGCACCTCGTTTAATTCAGCCAGACTGAGTATAGTCGAATCTTCTATCGCTAACGAACCGATAGTGAATGTGTATGTTGTAATTTGAGTGTTAATTGAAATTTACGGTATTAAATATTCACGGCAGTAGATTTGTAAAGAATCACGGATAAATGTTTAAGTGGGTGTAAGAAATAAACAAGTGATGATAGATGAATAGATAGACGCTATAATAGATGAAATATAGACGATTGACTAATAATATCGTCTAATGACGATAAACAATAACACAAACGAGCATGGTGGCAAAAAAATAAAATCAAGAAAATATTCTGAAGAATACTCGCATTTGGCTTTACCAGTACTGAACTAGAGGAAGAAGAAAAGCTCCTTTATATCATATGCACGTAAAAAATATTTGGAAACATACAGCTTGAAACTTAATGAACGTAAATGAAATTTGGCAAAGCGTCGTAGTGAGTGCGTTGAGAATGCTTTGAATTATAATTAAATTCATACGAAAAGCAAAAAATAATTAAAAAAAAAACTATTGGGACAAAGTATTTTTCAGCAGTAGAAGAAATACTTTTCTGCAACGCAACAGCACACGCAACCTTATTTACTATGTTGAATGATTTATAAAAGAGGCAAATATAGAGTGGAAAAAATTGCGCCGGAATATTCATCGATGGTAGTGCTCATTTAATGTCTGGAAAATTCCAAAGAATACACGCACTTGTGAAACGAAATTCTCCACAGTATGTCTAGACACATTGAATTATCCACAGAGAAGTTTTTGACTTACAAAAGAAATGAGTCCTGATCCGAATATTGCACTAACTAGTACTGTTGCAACCATAGTAAATTATGTACTTGCACTTATTGTAAAATCAACCCTTACAGCGAAACATTTACACAAAAATTTTATTCAGTTTTTTCTAAACGAATTTAAAAAAATAATTGTTAACTTATTTGTAGATAGCAAAGAAATTAAAAAGGTTTCAAAATATATTTGGCTGTATTAGTTATAAAGTGACTCTTAGTAATTTTTATTATTTTTATCTAAACTTCTTATTCGAACTAAATTTTCAATACAAATTAAGAAGTAAAAATAATTAATTGTAAAACAAAATTATATTTAATGCTATTAGAAAAATAACTTATTATTTCCTTAGACAAATAATAATTGCAAAATTTAAAAAGATTTAACAAATTATATTATGATAGTTATTTTAAATATAAAATTATAAATTACATAAGAAATTATATAAATAATTTTATACATTTTTCGATATAATATAATCCCTATCATCTAATACTTTTATTTTTATTATTTATTCTCACTAAGCATTTGAATAAACACAATAAAAATCTTTAGTTAATATCAAAACGTTTTTTCACTCTTATTAAAATTTTCAAAGATATTTTATTTTTGTAAGGCTTAAAATAGAATGATAGTTAAATAATTAAATTTCTTAACTAAAAGGATTCAATTAAAATCCAACAAGTGAAACTGAACGTTAAAATCCCATGTATATCAGTCAGTAGTTAAGTCTGCATTGAAACCATAATTTAAATCTAAAGTTGAATTCGTAAGTTAAATCTGTAAACGAAAAAATCTCTAAGAAGAAGGGAATGAGCTCCAAGATACCCTCCCATGGATGTTCGTATCACATTTTAGTGGCGTCATGTGGAGGAATGCAGCAGACCTGTATCTATTCGGCATCCTAGGTAAACCTGAATGTGCAATACATAAGAAAAACCATTCTCCTTTTGTATAAAAAAAACATATAGATTTTTTTATAATTTGTACACATGATTTAATTTCTATAAAAAACACATCTCATCAATTACTTGTTTTAATTTAAAGGTCATTAATTTAATTAAGATGGTATACGTTTAAGTTATTTTAAATGTTCATTTCTGATGAATAAACGAATATCATTTATAATGTAATCCATATTATATATATTTATATTTGTAATACAATATAAATATATATAAAAAATATATATATATAAATATATATAAAATCGTCCTTTCAAAGAATATAACAATCGATGCTATTTTCTCTTTAAAGACAAATAATTCAGTTATCACAGTAAACAGCTCTTTATATTTTTCTTTTCTTGCATTTCAGCACTTTTTCAAATTTCAAAATTTCAGTTGACGTGGATATGCCATTCAAAAGAATTGGCAATGAAAAAAAAAATGCCAGGAATAAATGTATCAGTTTTTATTTCCGACACCAAAGAATATATTCTGCTCCTTTCCAACAAACCAAAGCCCACTTTTCAATTTCAATCACGTAACATTATCTTGTTTTGGAAACTGAAACGTCATTCACCTCATGAATACGCATCCCAAATAAATCAGCCGTCAGACGTCGTTCTTATTTGGAAATGGGACGTAGAATATACATTCGACTATGAAAATTCGTTCTCTCGTAACACAAGGAATTCTGCGAAAGAAAACGAATAGGATCCCGTATTCCGTCCGGAAGACTGAAAATAGTTTTGTAACTGTATCTGTGAGGCGAATGCATTCGGATGCTGTGATACGTAACTGCATTCTGAGATGGCTGCCCGGCTTTCTTGAGAAGACCGGTTGGCTGACAGAGGGTCGTTTGAGCAGCAGCAAAGCGAGCGAATATGTGTCCCGCGAGAAGTATTTGATTGCCGGTTCTCACACATGCACAAAAGGAATTTCTCGCGACGTAACTGTTATTTATTATGACTCGAAAATATGAGGTTATGAAGTGTTTCCATGGCTTTAGGTCATTGCGATATGTGACTCGGTTTATTGAATTGTTTTTATTTATTAAGCAGTCTACAGGCAGTTTGTGGAAAGTAATGTCAGGATCCTATTTCAAAAGCTGAGTGTGTGCAATATTCGTTTTATATCTTAAAAGTGTGCAACACTATAAATCATTGCTGAACACAAAAGTCAAAATTATTATACATTAAATGTTTTGCAGTGTATGATCTCTTTATTTGGAAATAAAAGTACTGTTTTATGCTTATTTTTTATAATTTACTTATAAAAGTTTATTAATTGTATTTTCTCGTTTTAAAACCGAAAAGAAAAAATAATTAAACTAGGCATACAAACAGATCAAGTTTTTTTCATCTTTTATAGATGACAGTCTATTCGTTGAAATATCTATTTTTATTAGAAGTGCATTGAATTATCGTTCACGTTATATGGTTTGGTTTGGTTTGTCGCTCTATGGTCATCTTGTGTACACGAGGGCTAAACAGACCGGGACCTACAGTTTAAAGGGGATTTCCCTCATAAACACTCATGCTACTGCCAGGCTTCGAATCTGACAGAGTCTGTGGTACCAAAGGCCAGAGCATTAGCCAATTGGCCATTAGAGGTTCATTGAATTATTTCTCATGTTATATGACTCGGTTTACATGTAGCATCTTGGTTTATTGTAGGTGTATTGTAAAAATCTGAGTTGATAGCCTACATGTTAACAAAATATTAAGTTGTATTATAATTAGGATACAAAATAAGTTTTCAGACACTATGAATCCTTTATCAACAATGTTGTAATAAATTTAATTGATATTCTAATGAGTACATAGTTTGAAAAAGCAGAAAATAACATGTATGTTTATGCGGCCTTGCAGTGCCTTGCTGACAGTTTGGGTCCATGGCTTCTTGGGGTCTGCGCCACACTCGAACCCTACCATCAGCTCTTACCAACTGAAATCGTGACTCATCGGACCAGGCCACGGTTTTCCATTCATTTGGGGACCAACCGATATGCTCACGTGCCCACGAGAGTCGCTGCAAGCGATGTCGTTCTGTCAGTAAAGGCACTCGAGTCGGTCTTCTGCTGGAATAGCCCAAGAAAGCCAAATTTCTCCGCACAGTTCTAACAGACAAGTCCCTTTGTATAGTCCCACATTGATTTCTGCGGTTATTTGACGCAGTGTTGTTTGTCTGTTAGAATTTACGACTCTTTGCAGACGTCGCCGGTCTCGGTCGTTAAGTGCAGGCGGTCGACCACTGCGCTGTCCATGGTGGGATGTTATGCCTGAAATTTCATACTCTCGGCACACTCTTGACACAGTGGGTCTGGGAATGTTGAATTTCCTAACGATTTCCGAAATGGCATGACCCATGCGTCTAGCTCCAACTAACATTCCGCGTTCAAAGTCTGTTAATTCCCGTCGTGCGGTCATCATCACGTCAAAACCTCTTCACATGAATAACTTGAACAGAAATGAAAGCACTGCGCATTTATACCTGTTCTACGCGATGCTACTGCCATCTGAAAATTTGCATATTGCTATCCCATGATTTTGTCACTTCAGTGTATAATTAGGATACAAAATAAGTTTTCAGACACTATGAATCCTTTATCAACAATGTTGTAATAAATATAATTGATATTCTAATGAGTACATAGTTTGAAAAAGCAGAAAATAACATGTATGCTTATGCTTTATTATAAGTGAAATTATTTAATAAGTTTTTGTATTTTTTGACGTAAAAAACAGGTTCAAGACAAAAAAAAAAAAATATACAGGCATAGTTCATGTTTTTTTTTATATATAGCGTTTGGTAGCTTGATTTACAGTGCCTAAAGTTAAGCCAGTTTAACTGCAAACTCAATTGCATTGCATAACCCATCTAATCAATAATTTAAGGAGTAAATGCTAAAAATGAGGCCTGATGGCAGAGTGACTAGCGCTCTGGCCCTCGATGTCACAGGTTTCGGGTTCGATCCCTAAGCGGAGCATGAATTTTTGTAGGGTATTCGTAATCCACTTTAAACCGTAGATCCTGGTTTGATATGACTATTGTGCGTTGGACCGACAATCCCTACCCCTTTAAAGAGACAACATCTCCTGTGTCGAAGTCTGTCAGTAGGCAGACTGCTTTTGACCAGCATCGGGCTGTTGGGCCAATGAAGAATATATACTAAAAATTATCGATATTCTAAAGAATATATAGTTATTAAAAAAAAGTATTAAAGTTTATTTTGTTTCGAAATAGGAAAAAGTAACTTTCCCCATATTTGTACATCATAATAATTAAATTATTGACTTAAATTTACTTTAAATGCTATACAAAATTCTATCAAGAAAATTTAAATTCATAAGCAATATTTTTATTTTCAAATAAAGCGACAATATTGTACCAAAATGTTTTGTGTTACTATTTTATATTCTAGACTCTTGATGTCAACAATGATAAATGGGGTTGAACACTTTTATATGTACAAAGAATACATAAAGAATATTCCGCAAACTCAGTTTTTGTAATTTGATCCCGACATTACTTTCCACAAACTGCCTGTAACCTACTTAATAAATAAAAGCAATTCAATAAACCGAATCTCATATCGCCGTGATCTAAAGCCGCTAAAACACTTCATAACCTCATATTTTTCACTCATAATAAATAACAATTTTTTTTGCCATGATAAATTCTTTCTCTGCATGTAAGGACCAGCAATCCAAATACTTCTCGCGGGACACATATTCGCTTTTGCTGTTCCTCAAACGGCCCTCTGTCAGCCAACCGGTCTTCTCAAGAAGCCGGGCAGCCATCTGAGAATGCAGTTACGTATCACAGCATTCGAATGCATTCGCCACGCAGATACAGTTACAAAACTATTTTCAAGCTTCCTTCGAAATACGGGATCCTGTTTCTCAGTCGAGTTTCTTCGTAGAATTCTTTGTGTTATGGGATAACACATTTTCATCGTCGAATATATATTCTATCAAATCCCATTTCCAAATAAGACGAGCCTTTCTTCGGGAGGAAAACGACGTCTGACGGCTGATTTATTTGGGATGCGTATTCATGAGGTAAACGACGTTTCAGTTTCCGAGGCAAGATAATGTTACGTGATTGAAATTGTAAAGTGGGCTTTGGCTTGTTGGAAAGGGAGCGGGGTATATCTTTGAGGTGTCAGAAATAAAAACTGGTAATTTTATTCCTGGCAGTTTTAGTTCGATTTGCCGATGCTTTTGAAAGGTATTTGGGGTCTTGTTTACTGTGATAGGTAAATTACTTCGTTTTGAAGAGGAAATTTCACGTATTTTTGAATAATCATTCGTTGAAAAGGATAAACTTTCGTTGGTTTTACATTACAAATTTTTTAATTTATTCCGAGGAAATTAACAGACGAAAGGACTACAAAGAATGTAATTTGATGGAACTTAAAGAATATTAGAATACACTGGTATAAATAATTTGAACTTCTTTAAAAGCCGTTTTAAAAAGTCTTATGGCCCGATGACTAGCGGTCTGGACCTCGGTGCCGCAGGTTTCAGGTTCGCGTCTCGGCGGTGGCATGGATGCTTGTAGTTGTTCGGAATTCAATTTAAACTGTAGGTTTAGGTCTAATATAATGGTAGAGCGTTGGGCGTAGGGCTGGCAACTTTACCCCGTAAAAAAAACATCTTGTCTCGAAATCTGAAAGTAGGCAGGCGGCCTTGGCCTACATGGATACGCCACTGCTGATGATGATAATTAATTCAGTTTTATTTACCTAAATTTAGCAAAATAATTTGATATTAATATGCAAAAATTCAATAAAATTGCAAATAAAAATTATTGCAAATAATATTAATAATTGCAAATAAAAAAATTAATAGCAAATTCAGCTTTACTCAGGTAAACTATCCATGGTTGTCTAATATTGCCTCTTTATTTTTAAATGTAAACCCACAAGAGTCGCATGTGGAAGGTTTGCACCTTCACTTCTTTTCTTCGAACAAAACTGATGGACTTTCCTGACTATTGATTTATAGTGCCCATATCCAGAAAAGACACGAAAACTTTCGATTAATTTCGTTTTATCATATTTCAGAGCACTCAGAGTACCAAACCCTCTATTCATCAAAGCATTTTTGGACTTTTTAAGCGAAAGTAAAGTCCTGAAATCGATAAAAAACAATAAACTAGTAACAATAAAAGCAACAACAATTTTATAGTTGCTATGTGTAAAGTTGTCATAACTTGAAAAATGTTAGTTAAATCTTGTGTAACATATTGAAAAAAAGAGAGTAAAAAATAAATTTTTGGACGATGTAATGAGCAACTTAATTGCTATAATTTATACGCTATATTATGTAATATTTTTTTATAACTGCTTTTTAAATAATACGGTGTCTTAATTAATACTTCATTATCTTCTTTCATACCTAAATGGTAAATAGAAAATTTATACTATTAATTCTTTTTATTTCATGAATAGTTTAGTTTGAAAAAGGTTCTGATAAATTTTATGAATAGTTAAATATAGTTTATAAATGACTTATTAGTCTAGAAGAAGATATATAAAATTTTCAAAATTTTATAACTATAAATATATATATATATATATAAACAATATAGAAATATGAGTAAATTAAAATGTTTTAAAAATTCACAAAATGCTTTCAGTTAAATACAAAGCGTTTTTGAATAAGTCTATAAGAGTCAGTTAAAAAAAATCACTTAATGTTACTATTTTTGTTTTAATTTTATGAATCCTATAGTGTTTTTAGAATAATAACATTCTATGCAAAGGAAACAAATTTTTTATTAACGATGCAGTTTTAGACATATTTAAAAATATTATTTAAACTAAAAGAATCATTTAAAATTTTAAACTCAATTCGAAGTATTTTTCACATAATCCCCACATTTGTTTCGTAGAATATTCGATGATTTTTCAGAAGCTATTTTATTAATTTACAAAATTAATTTATAACGCCTGACTCATGGCTCAGTGATAGTGTGCGCCACTGGTGAGCATTAGAGCGGATGTTCAATCCGCCGGGGCTTTGTTGTACGTACTGTTTCAAAAAACGGGGAACCTCGTTGGCGTTTGGGATGTTCAGCATCTTACCTCATTAATCGGATTATTGCTACTACTATTACACAACACCACATTACATCACTGCGCCTAGAGCTGAGTTGACCATTTAAAGTTTGGGAATGATGTGGGTGACAAGTCTGATTGGGCTTCGTGACGCTCTACAGTCATATGAGACAGGAATTTCTAACCACTACAAACATCAATGGTAACTCCGGGACTCGAATCCGAAACTTGAGGCATCGAGAGCCAGAGCGCTAGACACTCGGCCATTCAGGCCTCTGTTAATCAGACTACCTGGTGGGAGTTTAATGGGTTTTCTCCGATACGATATATAAATGCGGGGTACCTTTTCCCCCTAAAAGTCCTCTCGGAAGGCATTGTCCCCCTTCTTAAGCCCACGGACCAGAAGTCAGGCTTCTACCAACGAGTGTTCCATCAAAACATAAGCCCACCCTTACATTAGACCTGTTTCCCTCCTTCCATGAGAATACGACAACAACAACAACAACTATAATTTATAACACAAGAAAATTTGTTGATCAAATTTTGCACAAACCCATGATCATTAATCCGATTCTAATTCTTTTTAGACAATTATTAATTTTGCATATTTTTGTCTTTCTAAATTAGTCTTTCAATTAGCCTAATATAATTTACATACACGTGCACAACAACGTCAGAGAATTTGTACTTTTAATTTAAATACTTATTAATTAATACATTTGAATACATTATAACTAAATTAATAAGTATACATTTTTTAAATAATGTTTGGACAATATAATTTTTAAGGTAATTTCTCGATATTTTCTTAATAATATATGTCTAACTTTAAAACTAAATAATTCATGAGATGTTCCTTTTAAATTAAAAAAGAAATATATGCTCATTGTTTCAATTATAAATAATGTGATATTTTCGGTAGTAACTGGAATTATTGAATATTTATAAGAGCTTAAAACTGTCTCTACTTTAAAATTATCTGAAAGAGAATGCCATTTCGAAATGATTTTGTGATTATAAGATACTAATTAAAGGTGATAATGCTTTACAGTTGCTTAATATTCGTTTTAAAGATTATTCCATGTGATGGCTCAATGTTTTACACTTTAAAGAATATTGTAAAACAGATTTTTCTTCATTACCTACGTCTGTAATAATATATATGCTAATTATTGAAAAATTGAAATTGCATTTGTAATTAAGTAATTATTAAGAACAAATTGGTGGAATAAGTTTAGAATTTCAAAGACATCTGCATTATAAATGCGAATTGTAAAAAGTTATTTTCATCTTATGTAAAGTTATTTGCAAATTGCTTGAATTCGTTTGTATGATTAGCATTTATCCATATGTTTTGAAATTTATTTAAGTTGTTCGGAGGATAAAATATTATCCGTTATTTATAATATTTGTTAATTATGTCTGTGAAAAGCGTTTTGGAAGATATAATCTATGTATGTTCAACGCATTTTGATAGTTTTAATATAAATTATTAAGTTTCACCTGATTTTTATATAACTAGAAAGCTTTGTAGGACCTGATGGCCGCTCTGTAGCTTGTTGCCACATATTTCGGGACCGAGTACCAGCTGTGCCACGGAGGTTTGTAGGGGTACGGAATTCCTTTAAACCGTAGGTCCCGTCTAATATAACCTTAGATCGTAGGGATGACAATCCTATCTTAAAAATAAAACATCTACTGTCTCGAAATCTGCATCTAGGCAGACGGCTTTTTGGCCCACCACGGGTCTGTTGCGCCAATGAAGAAGAAAGGTTTATATGCTAATACGGCGTTCCCGACCTTTAAGTATTTTCGACCTAATTTTAAATGACAGTTTTCATTGTGTCTCACCCCCAAACAATAAAAATGTATGCAATAATAATGCATTTTGAACATTTTGGATACTGAAGCTACATTTCGAACTTAATTGTAAACTTTACAAATTACCAAGAAGAAGTAAATTTATTGATATTTGGCAATGCCTATCCGGTGCATTGAAAAACCCTAATCGATGCCTCTCTATTGCCCTGTGCCTGAGGTCCACAATATCGGACATCTCTGATTTGTCTCCAAAAACCTGGAATATCAGGACTACCCCAACGCAAACGTGTATAAATGCTGCACCTCGTTTAATTCCAGCCAATTTGAGTCAAGTCGAATCTTCTATCACTAACGAATCGATAGTGAATGTGTATGTTGTATTTTACGTGTTAATTGCAGTTTATGGTAATGAATATTCACGGCAGTAGACTTGTACACAATAACAAATTCATTTTTAAGTGGGCGTAAGCGATAAACAAGTGTAATGACGATAGATGAATAGATAGACTAATGATAGCGATGAACAAGAGCATAAACGAGTGTGCTGGCAAAAAATAAAATCAATACTTGCATATTGGGTTTACCACTACTGAAATAAATGAAGAATAAAGGGTCCTTTATGTCATATGCTCAAAATGTTTGGAAACATACAGCTTGAAACATAATAAAATTAAATGAAATTTTTCAAAGCTTCGTAGTGAGTATGTAAACAAACTTCGAGAAAGCTTTGAATTAAAATGAAATTCATGCGTAAAGCAAAAATACACTCATGTCCATAAATTAAGGATAATGAAGTTCAGGCAAAAGAAAGAGACAGAAGCAAAACAAATTTGACTTATTTGTAAAGTCTATTTTTAAACGAAAGGTAAAGAGCAAAAAGATGCTATATGTTTGACATAATTAATAAAAATTGCGATTTTTACTCCCTGGAGAAAATTTCAAAAAAGAACCTATTTACAAAAAACAGTATAACATGATTAGTATGATGGTTAATATGGAGTATGTCTCCCGGACGATGCAATGCCTACTCATGCTGAGTATCAAATTATCAATCTGATCTTGGGGAATATTACACCACTCATCAAGCAATGCCCTCCGAAGTTCCGGTTGACAGGTGGGAGGGGGTTGACGGGCTGCAATTCGTCCGCCAAGCATATCCCACACATGCTCTATTGGATTCAAGTCCGGTGAGTATGCTGGCCAATCCATACGGGTGATATCCTCAGACCTTCGTCTACAATGTTTGCACTGTGAGGACGGGCGTTGTCATCCATAAACAGAAATTCAGCACCCATGGTGCCCCGAAACAAACGTACATGTTGTTCCAGAATGACATCCCGATGGATGTGGCCAGTCATCGTTACACTCTGAACATGCAGGTCAGTTCTGGAACCAAGAATAATTCCTCCCCAAACGAGCCATTCTGCACCACCGCAACGGTGTCGTTCAATGGTGTTCTCTTGGTGGTAAGGGTACCTGGCGCTCTCCATATGAAAGTCGGCGAGAATCAGACTGCTAACTAAACCTAGACTCGTCGGAAAACATCACACCAGACCACTGTTGCGGTGTCCACAATGCATGCTCTCTACTCCAGGTTAATCGCAGGCGACAGTCAGTTGTGGTACATGGAACACATCTGACAGGCCTACGAGCATATAGACCAATGTGCCCTAAGCGTCTGTACACGGTCTGCCTTGAAACTGTCGTACCGGTAGCTGAAGAGAGCTGACGAGACAGGTCTGATGCTGTGCTCCGCCTGTTTCTTTTGGCAGTAACTGCTAAATACCGGTCCTCATTCGGCGTTGTACCTCGGGGGCGACTTGTGCTGTAACATCTACTCATATTACCATCATCTTGGAATCGTTGCCAAAGCCTGGAGATGACACTCTGGGCGATTCAAGTTCCTCGGATACTTCCAGCTGGGTACGTCCACATTCCAGTCGTCCGACAATTCTACCACGTAAAAAATCATCCAAATGCTTCCTTTGTGCCATTACTATGCGGCTATTGCACTGAAAGGCTTTTAAAGCGCTTGTGAACAATTTTACTTCTTTGCCACCATTCCTTATATACGCCTGTCTTACACCCTCGTCATTGTGACGTACTATCCCGCCATCTGGTGGTTTCCTGTAATTTGCATATTCTTCTTCAAGATGTGTGTGATATTTCTATAGGTGAAATTTTTATTTTGGAGTTTAATTTCTGTGTGATTCTGAATTATCCTTAATTTATGGACATGAGTGTATTTAAAAAAAAAAAAACATTTGGGACAAAATATTTTTCAGCACTAGAATAACTTCTTTTCCGCAACGCAACAGCACAAGCATTATTTGCTATCTTGAATGATTTATAAATGAGGCAATCCTAAAGTGGAAAAGTGCGTCGGAATCTGCACTAATGCTGTTCATTTAATAACTGGAAGATGCCAAAGCATACAAGTACTTGTGAAACAAAAGTCTCCACAATATGTCTAGACACATTGCATAATCCACAGAGAAGTTTTGACTTCTAAAAAATGAGTCCTGGTATGAATATTGTACTAACGACTGATGTAACCGTAGTAAATTATATATAAAAATAAGACCCTAAAATCAAGAATATTTTTTGCAATTTGTAAAGACATGAGTGCAGTGCATGCAAAGTTATTATTTTATAAGCAAGGCAAGATGGTTTTCACATGGCAAATTTTTCAACGTGTTTATGAATTAAAAAATGAAATCCCCATTTTTCAGAAGAGAAAAACCAACAGGAAGCCGAAATGGTTTATTTATTTGTGATGAAATTGAGGTACTTGGTCGATATATTCAAGAAATTAAATACATAGAATCTTCAACTCCAAAGTGTAAATACACATATGTTGGATACGAGTGATAATAATTAATGTTTTTTGTAGATAATCGAAGACAATTTTCGAAAAATGACGACGACAAAGACGATTTGTTTTCTCATACAAGCTAGAATAATTGAAAATAATCTTCTACACAAAATATTTGCCATATCTAAGGACATTAAACTAAAATGGCAAAGAAAATGATTTCGGTTTTTCATTATTTAAGTTCATGGTAAAAGCTGAACGTACTTTCTTGCTAACCCGCATAAATTGAATGCAGGACAAAACCGCAATCTGCAAAATTTAATTTCTAAGGAAAACATACTTTAGGTATACTAGTTCAAATGAAGAAAGTATATGCAATTTAAATAAAATATCTTCAACTAGAAGCAATCGAATGTTAATTGAGAGGATTTTTTTATTACTGCTTAATAAATAAGCACATACAATTATTTTTTAATGGAGTTGATAATTTTTATGAGGGGATGATTGAAGCAGATCTTTAATAGTTTTACGTTAAAGAGTGCAGAGTTTTTCAATGCCCCTCAAAAAAAGTGTATTCTTTTATTCATTTAGCTTAACCTCCATTTCAAACTCAGATAGCTTCTCTTCTTTTTATAAAAAAATTGTTTAACTTCTGATAAATTAAAGGTGGCTGATCATCCTTTTCAGTGGTGTTAAAAGACCATTAAATTCCACATTTTTAATTCAGGATTAATTCTACTTTTTCCATATCTGAAAATCCTTCGCCGTTAATTGCTTTTACAATTTGCACGATTTCTTTGTCTTTATTTTCAATCGATGGAAATCTTTTAAAATGGTTGAAAACTTTAGCCGTAACTGATACCAAGTCTACCAAAGAGAATGAAATTCCGGCCTTGAATAAATTAAATGGAAACAATTAAAATGAGGCATTTACACAAAACCACGTTTAACAATTCCTCCCTCGGCAAAGATTTCTGCGCACTCGTATGCTACCCTCTTCTTCTTCCTCCTACTGCTAACATTACATTATTATAATTAATTGCATGCATTTTAATGAGAAATTGTAAATTTAATTTGAAATCGGTGAAATAAATATTTTTTTTTCCATTAAACACAGATCTCTGATTAAATTCATGAGTTTTATATATTGTTGATTATAACAGCAATAAGGGTGTTTGCATGAATTAACATAATATTCCTTTAATATTAGCTTTCTTTTTTTCTTCTTTCTTTTTCCATCTAGTTAATTTAAATAGAAGTTTTTAACATGGATAAGTAGTTTTCAAAGTTTGAAAAACAAAATGAATTAGCAAATTTATGCAAGAAATTGTTTCAGTAGAAGTCTATAAGATCTCTTAAATAAATAAATAAATATAATAACCTTTATCTTCTTCTTCTTCATTGGCACAACAGCCCTATTGTGGCGCAAGCCCGTCTGCCTATTGGTAGATTCCGAAACAGGATATGTTTCCTTTTACGGCTCAATGTACGGTTTGTTTTTTTTTACGGTTGTCAGCTCTATGCCATCCAACGCTTTACAGTCATATTAGACTGAGAGCTACGATTTAAAGTGGATTTTGAATCACTACAAATATCCATGATATTTCGGGGTCTCGGCCCCGAAACTTGTGGCACTAAGAGCCAGAGCGCTAGTCACTCGGCCATCAGGCCGCAATGTATACAATTTTCGTATAAAAATTGAGTGTATAATTCAGTAGTGCTTAGGCTATTTCAGAAGTGGCATCGCGTGCATTAAAAAACGAATAATTTTAGGCGCATTTCTGTTCAAGTTATTCAAATTTGACTGACAGTCATTCTTTGAACGGTGAAGTTATCTGGAGATAGAGACAATCATGCCAGAAATCGTTAGGCCATTCAAAACAAGCAGTTAAAAGTGATTTGGTTAACAGATTGACTGGTACATCCCACCATGGACAGCGCAGTGGTCGACAGCCTGATAACGACCGAGACCGGCGACTTCAATCGTAAATTCTAACAGACAATCAGCGTCAAATAACAGAAATTAGAGTTAGGGACTTATCTATAGAACTGTGCGGAAGCTCTTGGGCTATTCCAGCAGAAAGACCGACTATTTACTGACAGAACGACATTTTACCTCGTACAGGCATATCGTGTGATTGGAAATACTTTTTATGGCCTATGAATCAGCATTTCAGTTAGCACAATTAGGGTTCGAGTGCTCTTACGTCAGCCATGGACCCAAACTGTCAGCAAGGCACTTTCAAGCTGGTGGTGGCTCAGGTGTGGGCTGTTTTCATGGCATGGACTTGTGTCCTCTGACTGGATGGAAATTGACAAATACTTATGTTCGCTACTTGGAGATCACATCAGCAATCATGGACTTCATGTACCCGAACAACGATGGGATTTTTATGGATCCAATGCGCCATTATCTGTTCATAAAGATACGTCTAATCAACGAAATCATGGCCAACTAAGGTGACCACTGACTTCTTATGGGACATCAGGTCAATGTGCCCAAATCCTGCACCATCAACGCTTTTCAATTATGGACGTCTGTCGAAATGGCTCAAATGCAAAAGACTTCCAACGAGAGTCCATGCCACGTTAGATGCACTTCGCCGGGCGAAAGGAGGGCCGACACGATAAAGTATCCCATGACTTTTGTCACTTCGGTGTGTAATTCAGTAGTGCTTAGGCTATTTGAATCGGGCGCATTAAAAAATAATAATTGTAGGCGCCCAAACAAACAAAGTCGTTTTTTTGAACGGTGAGTTATCTTGATATCAGACAATCAGAGAAAGTGGCCATCAAAACAATCAGTTAAAAGTGATTTTGTTAACAGATTGACTGGTACTGTCATTCACGCATTAGTGATAACATTACCCTTCAATCTGTTACCCAATCAGTTTAAATACATTAGAGTTAGAGTATTACATATAAAATAGCTCTCAATGATATTTTAGCATTTTACCTACACAGCGTGTGATTGGAAAACTTTTATTATGAATCAGCATGGGCACAATTCTTAGTCAGTGCTGAGGTCACAGTAAAGGAGAGCCGAGTTTCAATCTGTGGTCCCATTTTCAGAAGGTGGTTCAATTTAACAAGTTTATTCGATAAGCGTCTCACTTGATTCCTTCGTGAGAGTTTTCGGATTATCTCCCATAAGATGCGTTTTGGTTCTACGGTCATTTTATGGAGGCAATGTCCTCCGCCCATTCATGGCAAATAACAAACAGTTTAAACTGTTAGATGTATCATAAAGAATCTGCTCTACAATAAATCGAACATAATGAGCAAGTTAATAACAAACAAACAAAAATTTTTTATAATTATACCTAACTAATTGTGGTGCATATTTGTAAAAGTTTTCACAACAATTTCTATAATTAATTTATTTATTCAATTGTGTCAATGATACCAAGTTCAACTTTTTCGTATTGCAGGACTAAATATAGGTGGGCCTTGGTGTAGTTATTGGATGTCCAGATGTGTTCAATTTCATAGTTTGTTCTTTAAGCTTCTTGTTCGGTAGGGATTTGATTTGGGTTGAGGTTTGTTCATGTGTATGGATGCATACCAAGTATTACACTTGTATTTGACCACTACAAACATTTATGCCACAGAATGGAACATCCATGATTCGAACCTTTATGTATGCATAGGTAAATTATATTCACATGTGTATCTTTTTGTATATGTATATTGGATGTATGTTTAAGTATATATATATATTACATGCATGCTTATGGACAAATATATATGTATACATATAATGTATACATCCATTTATATCCAATGCATATATGTATGTATGCAATATATAATATTCAATGTATCTTTATATGTATACATATAATGTATATATGTATAGATACACTTCTACATATACTCACAGAGTATTAATCACACATATGGTGCACAGGATATGTGTATTTCATATTACATTTTCAGTATAGTTTTTCCATATATTATTACTACTACTACTACTACTACTATAAAAGTTTTTACCTTAATGGATTAAATTATATCACATAACACTTTATATTAAAAAATAAACATGATGAAACGAAAATAATTTTTTAAATTCAAATTCATTTTTTTTCTTGTTAATTACTTCACTCGACTTTTATTAAGTTGTTTTTGTAACTTTATTATTAAGGAAAAGTAAACAGAAAAAAATTGTACTTAAAATTTTTTTTCCAAAAATGTTCCCTGTAAAACTTTGGAAGATATCGTATAAATATCCTTACTCTCTTTTTATTAGATATTTACGATCTGAGTTGAGTTGTATTTCGTAATCCGACAAACGAGACTTTTCCGAAATCCTTAACTATGCCGGGTATTGGCACAATAAATCTGTAATCTCTAGTGAATAATCACAAGCAAAACAAACAGCAAAACACACGCAGCTCAATCGCAAAGCAAAACAGCAGAAAAAGTTCACTGCACTATAACTCGACCTCTTATGAAAATACATCTTATTTATAGTATTAACAAATTCTTACTAACACTATCTGCAGAAGTCTCACGGTTTCAAATACTTATAACAAGCTTCTAATTCTCGCCAAAAGCTTTATTATCATGCCAAATATATAACTAAATGCCCGATCAGCTCGCCAACTTGGCGATATTTTAATATTTGCTGTTATACCCCATATAGTTAGAAAATTACTACGCAGGAAATGCAAATTTTATAATTAACAACAGAAAAAAAAGTAATTCAAAAGTTTTATAAATAATTAAAATTACAATTTAATGACAAAATTCATTGTCTGCATTTTTAATATACGTTTCGGCCCTGATTAATCGCCAAATTATTCAGCCAATATGTGGCATGGATTTAACAAGCAATTGTTTCTTTCTGAGGTTATTAAGCCATAGCATTGTCTCGATTACGATCCATTTTTCTGGGTCTACTTTGATGATATGCAAATGGGGGCACCCATTCCAGAAGTTCTGTTCACCATTAATGATTGATGTCATTCATTAATGAACAGGAAGTCAATTGATTTTAAGAAAAATTATCCAGAATGATTCTTCAAACCAATCGCGAACATTTTTATATAAATGAATCATGGCGCATTGTCATTCATACAATTCCATAGTTGTATCGGGTACATGATTCCATGAATGGCTGTATAGTGATCACCAAGTAGCTAAACCGAGAAACATTTGAACTGTTCCGGTTGCTGTCGCACCAGAGGATCAAGTCCCATGCCATGAAAGCCCACAAATTATGACACCACCATGGACTATGAAGGATATTATCTTGCTGAGAACTTTTAGGGTAACTGACAACATCTGCGTGCCATATAGAAGAGAAAATCTGGCTAAACTTCTCCAGGCATCGTGACTTATCGACCACGGCCACGGTTTTCCATTCATCTAAGGGACCAACCGATATTTCTCGTTTCTAAAGTCGCTGCAACGAACTCCAATAAAGGCATTTCAATCTCGGTCTTCTCTGGACATATTTAAACAAAATAAATATTTCTCCACACAGTTCTAAAAAGTCAAAATTTGTACGTTGAATTTTTAATAATTTGACGCAGTGTTGGCACCTTTAAAAAAACGAAGCAAATAAATATAGTAAAATGTCATTATAAAAAAAAAACAATTTTTTCCAAGGAATAAATTCTTTCTTCTTTATTTCCAAGCCTGTTAAAATTCTAACTCTAGTTTTCTTCAATAAAAATTTATCGCGTCAAAATAATTTCCCCTAAATCTCAAAATCCTTTCCAAAAATTTATTTCGACAAGACATTTATTAGACGTATTTAATTTTAGAATTCTAAGTCCTAAGCAGCCTGGGGAAAATGAAAGCATACGCAAAAGAAAAAAAAATCAAAAGTAAAATTAATATATACATGTATATGCGTTCAGCGAAAGGAAATATTGTGTAACGAAATATAATAAGACTTAAAATTGTAATATTAACAGTCTCATTATATCCAAGCTTCAAATTGTCACATGCATGCAAACAAAACTTTGATTAACATAATAAAAAACTAGATGTTAAATGTCCTTTTATTGTTAGAGAATAATTACGCGTTTGCTTAGTAAACTTATTGCTTCCTATTTTCTTGTAAGCTAAAAGTACGATATGCAAATTCGTTCGCTTATGCCTTTTGTTTTCCCTGAGAGACCTTCGCAGAGATTATTTTGTCGACTTTACAAAATTATCAGTCTGAGAAGAAAATACTCTTTTAAATGTAAAGTTAAAAGTTCTATTATTATATAGATTTGAATATATTACCAAAATAATTGCATAGAAATTTTTTGGAACAAATATAAATGTTAATTATGATTGGTAATGGCAATATGGAAGTTTAGAGTACTATTATATGTTCAATTCTGAAAAGATTTGAAAAGTTAATATTAAAAATTAACATTTAAAAAGAATAAGATCGTTAGAGACAAAAAAAGCACATTATGAAATAGCACATTGAAAGCCCGGTTAGATGGGAAATCTTGTTCCTGATATGAAGTGTAATTAAACATCTAGGTATTGAAAATCAGATTACTTGGTTGGAGTTTTCTGGATTTTCTTCCATAAGTTACGCAAATGGAGGCACTCATTCTGGAAATTCTTTTCACCACTAGTGATTATTTATGGCATGCATTAATGAATACGAAGTCAATCGATTTTAAAGTAAAAATATATAAACAAAATCATTATATTCATCGTATTTTAGTGCACGATTCATTAATTATTCATACCATTCATCTCTAGATTTATTGATTCATACTATGATTCAAACCGAAGGTATGAACATAAGAAATTACTAAGCAAAATATACATCTTGTCAAGTATGTCATGGGAGTCATAAACGATTGTTAAGTCAGAGTGATCGGGGGGACATTATCTTCCAGGGAGGACTATTAAAGTAACTAACCACATTTGCGTGTCTTCAAAATATGGAAAAATTTCTCGCGTCAAAATGATTATCGAAATTTCAAAACTCCTTTACATATATTTTTATAATCACAAGACAGGTCTTCTCGTTTTTCTGAATTCTAAGGACTGCAACTCACGCCATTAAGGATTTCAACCTCAAATTAAAAACATGTTTAAATAAAATAAATATTTATATTAGCGTTCAACTAAAAGGAACTCTGTAATTTAATTTTGTAATAATGTTAATCGAATAATAATTGAAAAGAAACAAACAAATAATTTCAAATAGTCACATACATGCAAATAAAACAGATTACCGAACATAATAAAACACTAGATGTTAAATGTCCTTCTATTGTTAGAGAATACTTACGTGTTTTGTTTAGTAAACTTATTGCTGCCTATTTTCTTCAAAACTAAAAAGTGGAATACATAATACGTTCTCTCATGCTTTTGTGCTCTCTCAGAGACCTCCAGAATATTTTTGTCGACTTTACAAAATTATCAGTCTGAAAACTGAACTGAAAATATTCTTTAAATATAAAGTTAAAAAGTTGAATTTATTATATTCAGTTAATGAACAAAAATATATTAAAAATATATCATATAAAAATATATGAGTAGAAATTTTTTGAACAATTGTAAAAGTTAATTATGATTGGTAATGTCAAATTAAAGTTTATTATACATTATATGTTATTTTTAAAGAGATTTAAAAAGTTAACATTAAATTAACATTTAAAAAAATAATATTTAGCAGGAACAAATGTACATTATGAAATAATATTTGTTTCTTGAATTGGTAAGTCTTTATAATAATATAAATATATAATATCTTATCGAAATTACAAAAATTGTAAGTCCAAAAACTAAAAACTCACTTTCTATTAAATCCAATTTCTAATTTAACTTCTTCGTTTAAAGAAATATTGAACCAGAATATATTAAAATAGTTAAATTGTAATAATTATATAACTGTAAAAAGACATTATATAAAACGAAGATAAAAGACAAGATTTACTACCAAAATAATTGAATAGAAATTTTTTGCACAATCGTAAAAGTTAGTTATGATTAGTAATGTACTACATATAAAGTTTAGAATACATTATACGTTTTCGATTCTGAAAAGATTTAAACTTTATATTAAATTGGCATTAGCAATTTAAAAATTTATAGGAACAAAAGTACTTTGTGAAATAATTTAATTTGAGAAACAAATATCAAGTCATATAATATCTTATATAAATAATATTTTTGAAATTTAGAACTGTACTTCCAAAATCTGAAAACACATTTTTATTAAATCGAACTTCTAATTTAACATTTAAAGACATAACGAATCAAAATATATCACTAAAATAATTGCGCTGTATTTCCCCTTGAATGAGGAGTCTCGAGACCTACTGACCATTTCTCTGGTACGCCACGAGTGGGCTCTCTGAACAGTGTGTAGGAAACAGCACGCTTACATGTGCAGAAAATTTTTGCATTAGTCATCGAAAACTTTTACAGCAAAACAACTATAATAGTTGTCCTTAATATTTTATTTTTAGAAGAAAATTAAAGATATCTTATGAATAATCACCTGAATCAAAAGAATATATCAATGAACACTCACTGTAACGTAATGTTACAATGTCTGCAAGTTATTTTCATAAAAAAGGTAAATATATAACTCACGCATTTCTCTTTATTAATAAAGGTTAATAACTCACGCATTTCTCTTTATTAATAAGTCCTTTCAAGTTGCTATACAATTCTAAGATTGCAACTTTAATACTTAATAAACCTGCAATTGAAACTATTGCAATTAACTGGCAGCCATTGCAAATATATTTTATCGTTTGTCTTTTTATATTTAAGTAAATAAATAAGTTAGAAAAATAAATAACACATTTATATTTGATTCAAAAGTCTTTTCAAAAATCTTTCTATCAACATATTCAAAGAGTCATCTTCGGATTATTACAAAATAAAATGTAAATAAAAAAAATGGCGAATTATCGTTTGCCGAACTTTTTTTGCATGAGAAAATTCAGTTCGTAAAAGTATTTATACGAAAAATAAACCAGAAATAGTGCAAACGGAAAAACCTTAAGTTTCAATTCGAGATCAAACAGTGGAATAGCAAGGTCTTATTATCCGTTTCTTCCTCTAAAAAATACTTTTTTTTTTTTTGGTTAAGAAAAAACGTCTCTGAAGTGAAGATGCAAACACGAACCATGGAAAAAAATATATATTCGGCCAAAATGCATATTCAGGTAACTTAAAAGATATAAAAATAAATAAACAAACAAACACTCCAAGATTTCCGAAATCTTAAAAACAAAACTCTTTCTCATTATATATTTTCTTTTTTTCCTTCTTCATATGGCAACTTTTTCTGAAAAAAACAACATTTAACTTTTCCTCCTTATCTATGCATATATCTGTTATTTCCACACGCCCAACTAAATGTATCCATTCCTGAATTCTATATATTTATAGTTATATTTCAAAAAGCCTTCGCATATCCAAATACAAATATATATATATATTATTGTAAACTAAAATCAAATATATTTTTAGAAAACTAAAATCTGTGCATTCCTATCCTTATACATAGACTAAAAGAATCAGGCTTTAGCGAATATTTTTCGCCGAATAGCGATTGTCGCATCGTCCCTATATATTCTTTCCCGAATATACTTGCCACTTAAATTATATATATAATTCTATTCTTTATATATTATTATTTATATTTAATTCTATTCTTTAGGAGTTAAGTTTGATCCTCTCTTCTTCCTGGTGTGAATAAAACAAAATATTTTGTAGAAAGTACTATAAACACACCATTTTTCCTGCTTTATCAGCTAGACACAGATACCCAAAGTACCCGTGACTAGTGTGACGTGTGACGTCAGGAAATATACTTCCCCTTCCTTCAGAATTTTGCTTTCTTAAGCAACTGAAGAGAAAATTCTTTATCTTTGTTCACTTTTGATGTTTTTCATTTAAAAAAAGTCAAATGATATTAAAAAATCGTTTGTTTTAATAAATACATTTCAAGTGATGTTCGAGATATATATCTTTAAAAATCAAAACGAATGAAATAAAATTACTAATTTATTTGTACTAATTGAATGTTCGAGATAAATATTTGATTTGTTAACAAATTAAAATAAGTAGTGTGCATGTTGAATTGTAACTGGGTGTGGTTGGGTTGAGATACTTGAGGCACAAGTTGGAGAACTCACAGCTTTATTGGCACACGCACAAACACCACACGCGTGCAATAAGAGACATACAATATTTAGCACATTTAAAGACAGATAATTTTAGATTCCTGAAAGGACTCCACTTCTAAGCCGAAAATCCTGATATTATGCTACGAGCAGGGTATGCGCAACTAATACGCCGGGTTGCGTTAAATGTAATAACTATCGAGATGAGAGGCTTTAGACCAATTAAACCTTTCTCAGCGGAAGCGCTTTACTTCCTCTCGGGAGAGCCTGGAGACCTATTGATCATTTCTCTTGAACGCCAAGGGGAACTCTTGCCACTGTGCAGAAGTAAGCACGGTTACATTTATAGAAAATTATGATGTGGAAAATTATGTTATGCTTATGTAAATAAATTAATAACTCACGTATTTCTTTTCATTAACAAGTAAAGTTGTTATATAATTCTATAATAACAACAGTACTTATATATAATCTTAATATACAATCTAACTTGCATCTTTAATATACAATCTCAAATAAAACTTTTTCCGATATTTCTTTTATATATATAATTTTTTTATTCTTGAATAAATAAATTTAAAATGTTATCTTAATAATATCTATTTGAATTCACAGAATGAATGGTTATAATAATAATCTTTTTTATTTTTGCAAATAAAAAAAAACAGAAATATAAATTTTTATATTCACAATAAACGACATTTTCAAAAAAAACTTTTCTATTAATACCTCCAAAATGAGTCATCTTTATAAAAATAAATATACTTTAATTTTGAAGAAAATTCAGTTCATTAAAAGTATTTATATGGAAAATAAACCCGAAAAGTACAAACGAAAATACCTTAAGTTTCAAATTCAAAGCATAAGTGGAATAGCGAAGGTCTTATTATAATTTTCTTCCTCTAAAAATACTTTTTTGTTAAAAACGTATCTATTGAAGATGCAAACACGATCCTTGGAAAAAAATATATATTTGAATTTTTATGGTAACTCGAAGAAGATATAAAAATAAATAAACTAACAAACAAACAACCAAACACTCCAAAATTTTTGAAATCTTAAAAATGAAACTCTTTCTCATTGTATATTTCTTTTCCTTCTTCATACGGCAACTTTTACTACAAAAAAAATACCATTTCAACTTTTCCTCCTGAACTATGCATATATCTGTTATTTCCAGCACGTCCAACTAAATGTATCTATTCTGAATTCTATATATTTTTAGTTACACTTCAAACGCATCCATATATACAAATATAAATATATATATATAAATGTTAGGATTTTTTGAAAAAAATCTGTGCATTCTTATTTTTATTCATAGACTAAAGAATCGCAACTTTAGCGAATATTTTCGCCGAATAAGCGATTGTCGTATCGTCCCCTATATATTCTTTCCCGAATAAACTTGTCACTTAAATATTCTATTCTTTAGGAGTTAAGCTTGATCCTTTCTTCTTCCTGGTGTGAATAAAACAAAATATTTCAGAGAAAGTACTATAAACACCCATTTTTTTTTTTCCTGCTTTATCAGCTAGACACAGATACCCAAATTACCTCGTGTGACGTGAAAATATACTTCCTCTCCCGCCAGAATTTGCTTTCCTAAGCAACTGAAAAAGATAATTCCTTTATTTTTGTTAGTATTTCGGTCTTGCCATTTAAAAATAAGTCAAATGATTTTGAAAAATAGTTTGTTTTTTAATAAATACATTTCAGATATTGGTCGAGATATATATTTTTAAAAATAAAAACGAATAAAAATAAAATTACTAATATTTTTTGTTACGAATTTAAAAGGATTGTCCTTTTCAATTCCTTCTATTAGCTCACACTCTCCCTATATATATCTAGTTCAAATTTTCTATCTTTAATAAAATACTTTTTATTCTTCCACTGAAGTTCAAATACATTTTTTTTTTGAACTTGTAGTGGATGACACTGGATGTTAATACAGTTTTTTTCAAATATTAATTCAGTAATTAAATTTAATTAATTCATTTTAGTTTTTTTTAGAATTAAGTTGCATATATCTACCAATAGATGCCGCCGAATAAGCAAAAAAATGAATGAAAATTATTTATAAAGGACATTCTGCAATATAGTGAAAAAAAGTAGGAATTGACTTAAAATTTTTTTTTATATTACTTGTTTATTTATATGAAGATTTTAAGACAAGAAATATTCATAGGATTTAACAAATTCTAACTAATCATTAAAAAGCTTTCTGTTTTACAAAGTTTCACGGTTTAAGTACTTATAACAAGATTCTAATTCTCGCCAAAAGCTTTATTATCATAACCAAATATATCACTAAATATCCAATCAGCTCGCCATCCTGGCGTTATTCTAAAATTTTGTCGTTACATCCCCTTGTAATTGGAAAATTACTACGGAGAAAATCAAATTTTATAATAAACAAAAAGGGAAAAAAGCAATTCAACAGTGTATTTATATTTAAAATTACAAATTAATAAAAAAAAATAAACAATAATAAAAAAATTAGTTTTTGTAAAATGTTATTACCATATGTTTAATCGCCCAATTTTGACCAATTTGTGCAAGTTAAATAGCAATTGTTTCTTTAATGAGCGAAATTAAGCATATAAAATTGAAAATCAGGTTATTTGGTTCGATTTTTCTAGGTTTTCTTCCATAAGATACACAAATCTGGGCACACATTCCTGAAAGTTCTTTTCACCATTAATGATTATTAATAGCGTACATTAAATCAAAGGGATTTTAAGGCAAAATACATAAATGATTCTTTACAATCATCGTATTTTAATGTAAAATGCTTCAATCGTATATGATCCATACCATTCATACTAATTTAAACCGAAGTTATGAACATAAGGGATTGCTAATTTAAATATTAATCCAAGAAACTTTGAACTTAGTTGTTGCTGAACATGGGTGGGATTCATGATCGATTGTTGTATGACAAGAATAAACCTAATTGGCTATAAAAGGAAAATTATCTTCAGGGTTGATTTTTAGGAGTAATTGCCCACGTTTGCGTGTCATCTAGAAAAGAATCTGAAAAAAAATTTCTCCAGGCAGTTTGCTTATAGACACGAGACACTGTACTCACGTTTTCATAATAACAATCGAGTCCTCTCGTTTCTAAAACAATGACAGCAACGAATGCCTTTATTGGATTTGAATGTCATATTAATCACATATTTAAACAAAATTAATATTTATTTTATTATCAACTATATTAAAACATATTTAAACGAGATAAATATTAATTTTTATCATCAACTAAAAAGTCCGAACTTTATAATTGAATTTTTAGTAACATTCAACGAATAATACACTCATGTCCATAAATTAAGGATAATGAAATTCAGGCAAAGAAAGAGACAGAAGCAAAACAAATTTCACTTGTTTGTAAAGTGAATTTATTAAACAAAAGGTAAAGTGCAAAAAAAGATGCTATATATTTGACATAATTAATAAAAATGGCGATTTTTATTCCCTGGAGCAAATTTCAAAAGAACCTATTTACAAAAAACAGTATAACATGGTTAGTATGATGGTTAATATGGAGTATGTCTCCCGGACGATATGCCGGTGAGTATGCTGGCCAATCCATACGGGTGATATCCTCCAAATGAAGGCATTCGTCTACAATGTTTGCACGGTGAGGACGGGCGTTGTCATCCATACACAGAAATTCAGCACCCATGGCGCCACGAAACAAACGTACATGTTGTTCCAGAATGACATCCCGAAAGAGTGGCCTGTCATCGTTACACTCTGAACATGCAGATCAATTCTGGAACTAAGAATAATTCTTCCCCAAACGAGCCATCCTGCACCACCGGAACGGTGTCGTTCAATGGTGTTCTCTTGGTGGTAACGGGTACCTGGCGCTCTCCATATGAAAGTCCAGCGAGAATCAAACTGCAAACTAAACCTGGACTCGTCGGAAAACATCACACCAGACCACTGTTGCGGTGTCCACAAAGCATGCTCTCTTCTCCAGGTTAATCGCAGGCGACAGTGAGTTGCGGTAAAGTGGAACACATCTGACAGACCTACGAGCATATAGACCAATGTGCCCTAAGCGTCTGTACACGGACTGCCTTTGAAACTGTCGTACCGGTAGCTGAAGAGAGCTGACGAGACAGGTCTGATGATGTGCTCCGTCTGTTTCTTTTTTGGCAGTAACTGCTAAATACCGGTCCTCATTCGGCGTTGTAACTCAGGGGGCGACCTGTGCTGTAACATCTACTCACATTACCATCCTCTTGGAATCATTGCCAAAGCCTGAGATGACACACTGGGCGATTCCACTTTCCTCAATACTTCCAGCTTGGTACGTCCACATTCCAGTTGTCCGATAATTCTACCAGGTAAAAAAATCATCCAAATGCTTCCTTTGTGCCATAACTATGCGGTTATTGCACTGAAGGCTTTTTAAAGCGCTTGTGAGCAATTTTTACTTCTTTGCCACCATTCCTTATATACCCCTCTCTTACACTTTCGTCATTGTGACGTACTATCCGCGCCATCTGGTGGTTTCCTGTAATTTGCATATTCTTCTTCAAGATGTGTGTGATACTCCCACAGGTGAAAT
>BPLR01004961.1:0-95581 GCA_021605095.1 Caerostris extrusa
TGCCAAATGATGGATGTGTAAATCTGCGGAACTTAAACGGTTCTTTACTTTTTTGGTTCGCGCCTCTTTTTCAAATCTTAAAATTTCCAACGAACCTACCAATAAGGTACAAAAAAAAAAAAAAAAAAAAAAAAAAAAAAAAGGTTACATCATTGATGTGATGTCTTTATTTTATTATATAATTGTAATAAATCGTCTTTGAAAAAAAAATATGCGTGAATAATCACAATAACTAATAACACTGAATAAAAAGAACTATAGTACTTAAAACAATGTAAAAATTAACAATATTAATAAATGGAAAAGGAACAAAAGTGAAAACAAGTGAAGTTTAATGGAAAATACATAAAAAGTTAAAAAAAAAGGAGTTTTCCATTTTTTTTTTTTTTTTTTTTTTTTTTTTTATTCTGACTTTTCTGCAATTTTTTTTCTAAAAGTGCAGGTCCAAATAGGGTACAAAAATATGGAAACAGCATTGTTTGACGTCTTTATTTTATTACATAATAAATCGTCTTTAAAAAATATGCTTGAATAATCATAATAACTAAAAACATTGAATAAAAAGAACTATAGTACTTAAAACAATGTAAAAAATGAATAAGGAAAACAATTAACAATATTAAAGACAAAGTTAAAATGTTAAATTTTAAAACGTGAAAATAAATAAAAGTTAAAAAAATTTGGAAAACTACACTTTTTGAAATTTGAAAATCTACACTTTTTGATATTTTTGAAATTTTTTCATGGAAAATCCTAACCCTCAATTTCGAGCTGGTGCCCTTATGCCTCAGGAGAGGGGAGGACATAGATTATTTTAATTATTTTTAGTATTATTGGAGTCCATGCCTATTAAAAATTTAAAAAAAAAAAAAAAAAATATAAAATATGAAAAATAATTAAATATAAAAAAAATTGAGGTCTTAAAGGGGTATAATCCGTGAGCATAGATGTAAATGACCGGATTTAAAATTTATTACTAGCCTGTACAGTATATTTCCAAATATAAGGCGCTGCGTGTATAAAGCAGAGGGCTTTTGCTTCAAAAATTTTACACCCAAAGTTCAAAACCGTTATAGAACCCGAAAAAAAAAAAAAAAAACCTGTAACGTTCAAGCATGTCGCCATGAAACTCGCCCTTTATATGTCGTTTTTTCTTCTTCTTTTTTTGCATAAAAGTTACATTTAAAACACTCAAAAAAGTAAGTTAAAAGATTAAAATAATTCTCCTTCCCTTTTATGTGCCAATTATTCAAGTTATCGTTTCTGTTTATTATTAACGTTCATTATTTCTGTTATTAGAGAGTTTTTTGCATGACGTTTTTTTTATCGTCCGATATTTTTCATCCTAGCGCGCAAGCTCATAGGAAACATTGTACCTATTGCGCATGCGTATCAGTAATACTGCACTACTGAGTTATTCCTATGAGTATGCGCGCTAGGAAGAAAAATATCGGACGATAAAAAAACGTTATGCAAAAATTTTCTATTATTTCTAGTGTACGTTTTGTTACTTTTCTGTTAGTCAGACACAAATTCCGCCAAGATCAGATTTTTCGTTTTGATTTGGAAGCAACGAACAAACGATTTAAACAGTTATTTAAACAGCAATTTAATCAGTTATTAAACAGTAAATTGAACAGTTATAAAATTAAATAAATTAAAGAGATATAAAATTAAATAAATTAAACAGCAAACAGCAATTCAAACAGTTTCGATAAAACGAAAACTCATAAAAAACTTTATCAAAGAAAACTCGTGAAACTTTCATAAAGAGAATAACTTACTACATTCAAAAAATTGTTTTCGTATTCTGAAAAAATATAAACTTAAAAAGAAATAAAAATCTGCTAAATGTTTGGATGCATAGCTTGCTCCGGCTAATGGAATAGTACCTACGTTTTTTGTGGGATATGGATCCGTATAAGCCGACCATAGTTGAGCTTTAGAAAAGTTCTAAACATTTTCGGCTTGTAAACGGAAATGCACTGTGATTAGTTTTTAAATCCTGTTAATTAATCAATTCCATTATGTTTCGATTATATATGATTATATTATATTCCATTATTTAATCAATTCCATTACTTATTAATCGAAGTCCATTCTATGCTTTATTCAGTATTATTTATAAACAAAAGCTAATAGATATTTATTTGTTTATGAAAAACATCTAATAATATGACCAACGAGATTTAAGAAGCCTGCTAGAAATAATACACCAATTAAGAAAGTAAAGAAGTCGTAATCGAAGATTTATGTCAAGCTTTGAATTTATTAAGAGTATGTTTAATCAAAACACAATGCTTAATTATCTTCCTGACATCGTTGATAAGACAATAGAGTTATGTGACCACATGTAAATTTGAAAAACGTTTTATGTGATGCATTTTGATTAACGTATATTGATTATGCATTTTGATGAACGTAACGTATTATTAAATGAGTTCTTTTTAGTGTACGTGCAAGTATTAAATAAACATTTGTGGCAGTCAGTTCAACAGTTATCATTATATCAGCTGTAGATTTGTTTCGAAAGTTACGGTAATGGTTATTTATCAGTTAGAAAAATATTTATTGCAAAAGGTTATTTAGTAGTTAGAAAATATTTACTGCAAATGTTTATTTAATAGCTTCAAAATTTATATTTTGAAAGAAACCTGGATTTATCGAAATGATAAATTCTTTCTTGTAAATATATATATATATATATATATATAAAAAAGAAAAAACTATCCAATATAAAATAATAACATTAAAAAATAAACTTTTATTTATAGTTGATATCACGTTTAAAAGTTGAATTATTACATAATTTATAGCTGATTGTATAAGTATATTAATATTATTTATTACTAAACATTTTATAGCTATATTATTATATTATTATATAGCTTAATTGCTTTAAAGCAATGATAGAAAATACGAAAATAAATATTTTTTGTGATTTCAATCAGTTGTGTAAAGGCACACAAATAATTTTTAAAGTTTCAATTCCATATCATAAACTCTTTAAATTATTACATTCAATACATTTTGCATAAAAAAGAAATGCATGTTTTGTTATCTCAATGTATATTTTGTAACTCGCAATCATTAATAAGAAAAATTCTATTGTTAATATTTTGTTGTTTTTTTTTTTTATTTTTTTTTATACTTAAGTTTAATTGATTCAAAAAAGAATAACATTTCATATATTTTGCTATTTCTACATGATAAGTGAAGGGAAGTATTTAATCTATAATAATTTGACATAACTGATGTGATAAAAGTAATTTAGAGACTATTTTATCCTTTTGATATTTAGTGATTTTTATATTATTAAAAAGAAAACTCATATAACCTGCAAATAATATGTAATACATACTAAGTGCTTTCGTTAATAACTGAAACTATATCAAATATTTATTTTATTAATTAAAAAATGTAATTATTTTTATTTTATCTTTAATGTTTTCAGTATTTAAGAACTTCTGAAGTTACTCTAATTGCATTAATAATTCTTGCAAGTGTCATAGCAAACTAGAAACTCACATAAAACTATCTCTTAACAATACAATTTTCGTAATACCGACATCTAAAGCAATAATCCTTTCCGTTTGCTTCATAACGGAGAAATTGCATTTAATAGTCGCAATGTTGGGCACGTGGATTAAGAAAACAGGAAATCGTGAGTAATTTGCAGACAAACATGTATAAAGAATTCATGAAATAATTTGCGATACTTTGAACAACTAACATGACACACGAAAGACCAATTAAGTTAAGTGATAGTGCACCTGTCCTGTCCCACCAGCACGTGCTAATGTCCTGTCACCTAATCTTTCATTACTGTATATGACCTTGCACCATATATTCTAATATGACATAAAAATATAACATTTCCAATACAATTTTACACAAATATAACAACATTTTTCCTTAAAAATATCTTGTTAGTTAAGACTCATAAGCAGTATGTTAGAAATCCAGGTGTTTCAATAAAAATTAAGTTCTAATAAGTTTAACGATGTAATATTTCTTTGAAATTGTTTATGACCTATATTGTTTGATGTTGGAATCTAAATTTTGATAGAAACATCCTTTTTTGTTGTGGTATTTTTACACAATATGATTTTTTGAAAATATTTTGTTAACTAACTATTCATTATAATAATTTAAGTTAACTTTATATAAATATTGATTTATGTTGTGTATTGCAATATATCTCCTTCAGTAGGGCAAACGGGAATGCTACAAAAGTTTTGATAAATTATATCTTATTTAATTATTCTGAAAAGCTGTAACCAAATTATTTTTTCAATTGGATTATATGATAAGAAAATAATCATTTTTAAACGTATTTCTTGATTGAAATAAATTAATACTAAAAGGAACAATACGGATGGATAATTTAAGTTAACTTTATATAAACATTGATTTTTGTTGTGTATTGCAATATATTTCTTCTAGAAGGTCAAATAGAATGTTGCAAAAGTCTTTATAAATTATATCCTCTTTAATTAATTTGAAAAGCTCTAACCAAATTAATCAATTTTTATTTCAGTTTGGATTATATGATATGAAAATAATCATTTTTAAACGTATTTCTTGATTAAAATAAATTAATACTTTAACTAAAGAAATAATACGGAAGTATAATTAAGTTAACTTTTATATAAATATTGATTTGTGTTGTATATTGCAATATATCTCCTCTAGAAATGCGAACAGAATTTGCAAAAGTTGTGATCAATTATATCTTCTCTAATTATTTTGAAAAGCTTGAACCAAATTTTTTTTTTTTTCATTTGGATCGTATGATAAGAAAAACAATTTTTAAACGTATTTCTTGAATGAAATAAATTAATACTGCACTTAAAGGAAAATACGGATGGATAATTTAAATTAACTTTATATAAATATTGATTTATGTTGTATATTGCAATATGTCTCCTCTAGAAGTATTGGCGGTGGCATGGATGTTTGTTAGTGGTTCGGAATCCATGTTAAACTGTAGGTCCCGGTCTTAATTAGCCCAACGTGTGCAAAAAATGACCGTAGAGACGAACCGAACCAAACCTCTAGAAGTGATAACAGAATTTTTCAAAAGTTGTGATAAATTATATCTTCTTTAATTATTTTGAAAAGCTGTAACCAAATTATTTTTTTTCAATTGGATTATATGGTAAAGAAAATAATCATTTTTCAACGTATTTCTTTTGATTGAAATAAATTAATACTGCACTTAAAGGAACAATACAGATGGATAATTTAAGTTAACTTCATATAAATACTGATTTGTGTTGTATATTACAATATATCTCCTCTAGAAATGCGAACAGAATTTTGCAAAAGTTTTATAAATTATATCTTCTTTAACTATTTTGAAATGTTGGAATCAAATTATTTTTTTCAGTTAGATTATATGATAAGAAAATAATCATTTTTAAACGTATTTCTTGATTGAAATAAATTAATACTGTACCTAAAAGAACAATACAAAATATACATTAATCCTAAGTCCTGTCATCTGCATATAACCAGGTCACATATATTATAACATGACATGAAAATATAACATTTCCAATACAATTTTACATAAACAACATTGTTTCCTTAAAAATATCTTGTTAGTTAAGACTCGTAAGCAATTTGTTAGAAATCCAGGTGTTTCTATAAAATTTTGCTCTATCACATACTAGCAGTATGACGACACGATAATGATATGCTAGAAAATTTCCAATTAATTTTTTTGCAACATCTTGCTGAGTAAATTTAAAGATATCATTATTTAATATCATTCTATTTTTATTATTTTGAATTAGATACACTGAGATTTAAAATTTTAACGAAATAAAGATATTATTAAAAAATCATATATTAATAAATACAAAATATAAAATAAAAATACATTTTACAAATATATTACATTTATTATTTTACAAAAATATGTTACATGACACATTATATACAAAAAAATATTTTTGCAAAAAAAAAAAAATAGTAAAAGGTGAGAAATATAAAAAAAATAATTAAATTAAATTAATTTTTTTAATTCTAGAGAAGAAAAATTTTCTTTTTTTTGAAGCAACATATTTATGGTGTAATGCTATTTCTGAATGAGAAAATATGGAAAATTTAATGTAAAAACAATTGAGTGTTTTCATATTGCATCATATTGTATTGAGTGTTTTACATATTGCATCACATACTAGCAGCATGACAACACGACAACGGTATGTAAGGAAGTTTCCAATTACTTTTTTTTTGCAACATCTTGCAGAATAAATTTAAAGATATCTTTATTTATATATCATTATTTTTTATTATTTTGAATTAAATACTTTGAAATTTAAAATTTTAAGGAGTACTAGCGTTTTAAAGGCATTACTTAAAAAAATCATTCAAAAATACAATATAATACAATATATACAATACAACACAATATACAAAAAAATAAAAATATTTTACATTTTATAAATTTTAAAAAATATTTTACAAAATGCATTATATTTATTACTTTACAAAAATATTTTACATGACACATTATTTATAAAAAAAGAATTTTTTTTTTTTTTTTTTACAAAATAAGAAAATAGTGAAAGGTGAAATGTAAAAAAATAATTAATTAAATTATTTTTTTAATTCTGTAGAAGAAATTATTTTTTGTGAAGCAATGAATTTATGGCGTTAAGTTATTTCTGAATGAGAAAATATGGAAAAATTTAATTTTAAAACAATTGAGAGTATACATATTGAGATTTTATTTAATACCTAGCTTGAATGAGGTCATGAAATTATTTTACAAGAATATGTTACATGACTCATTATTTACAAAAAAAATTTTTTTGCAAAATAAAAGACAGTAAAAGGTGAGATGTAAAAAATTAATTAGTTAAATTAATTTTTAATTTTTGTAGCAGAACATTTTTTTTTTTTTTTTTTTTTTTTTTTTTTTGTGAAGCGATGAATTTATGGTGTTATGCTATTTCTGAATGGGAAAATATGGAAATATTTAATGTTAAAACAATTAAGTGTTTAAAATATTGGAGATTTCATTTAACACCCAGCTTGAATGAGGTCATGAAATTATTTTACAAAAATACATGACCTATTATTTACAAAAATATATATATATATATATATTTACAAAAGAAAAAAAGATAGTAAAAATGATTCTTAATTTTAAAAAAAAGCTGAAAAGATACTGAATACCTTTTAATGTTTACTATGAGTTATTATGGTTTTTCGATTAAACCCGGGCATTATAAAACCAAGGTAAGCGGGTATTAATCCTTTGCCATACACTTTTAGACGAGTATTTCCTAGCCTTATACTCGTGTACATGGATCGTGAAATCCATGCAGCCAGGTTCTTTTTCTTAGTAAAGAATTACTTTGTTCATTCTTTATTCATATCACGATAAGGATGAAAGTATTTGTTCATTTTGACTGCCTGAATCACGAGGTGAACAAATACGATGCTTTTTTAAAGGTATGGATGTGCCTATTAATTAACAATAGTCCATTTCTAAGTAGGTATATAATGCACTTAATAAGGCCAGTAAATAAGAGTCAAAAAACCAAAATTGTCTAATTTCAAAGACAAAGAACAAATGTCTGTGATTGAATGCATTTATTGTAAAACCCAGCTTCATAGGTATCGGGTGCAGGTGATTTGAGAAGCTGTAATAGCTATGTTTATACATGGAAGTATGGGTTTCACCCAGCGTTTGTTAAACTTGCTGTAAGCGTACATGTATGCGTTTGTTAATACCCATGCCATTTATAACCATGTTGCTTTTACAGTTATCATGTTATTTAAAATGGCACTATTTTTCAATACAAAAATATACTATGGTGTTTTCATAAAGTTATTAAGACAAGTTTCCAACACTTAATTTTATTTGAAAATTATCTTTTTTTTGATTTTTTTGAGATATAATTGATTATGCATGGGTAAATGATTATAAAAAGTTTCAGAAAAGAATAAAAATGAGAAACATTTCAATTTTTTTAATTCAGTTAAAATTTAAAAAGTTAAAGTATTATTTCTTTAACATTTTATGACTATGTTGTTAATAAAAAGTCATCGATGTACAAACTTAAATGCGCTTTTTTTTCCTCATCTAAAAAATAAAATTAATATAATAATGATTTGTTGAAAGTCAAATGCGAAGCGTAACATAATGTATTAATAATTTAAAAATAAAGAACCGATTTTTAGCAATTAGAGGGAACATAAATGTTCTCTAATTGCTTGATGAAATTGCTCTAATTGCAAATAATTGAAATTGCTCTAATTGCTCTATTGGCAATTAGAGGGAAATAAGTGTTAAATGACTGCTTTCAATTAATAAGTTTAAAATAAAATTTATAGTTTTAACGATAACATTTTCTTCGTCATTATTACTTGTTAAAAATACATCATTTTTTTTTTATTTAATTCAGTTTTATACCTTGTTTTTCAACTCCTAACTGAATTAAATACTGCATTTTATTAGTTTTATTGCAAACATATAACAAAAAACAACAACTTCTTATTAAATAGAAAAGATAAAACTGTAAATTTAATAAAGATGTATGCTTTTACCACAAAGGTGTATATTTTGCAATATAGGTGTATGTTTTATCATAAAAGTGCATGTTAAAAGATGCATTATATTTTATATCTTTTCATCAGGGACTTCGGGTTCCTCTAATGCATTCACGAAACAGGCCGGAAACCATATTTCTCCGTTCACAGACCGGAAACGGAGAAATATAGTTTTAGGACTTTTAGGTGTAATTATCCCTCATTTGAGTATCGTATGGGATAACATAAAAAAAACCCACTTTCACTAAGCAGTTGCGGATATTATCACCAGGTCATGAGTCAGGAATTAAGCAATGTTAGAAAAGTATATCTAACAACCGAAACGCATGTTGTGTTCCTTATGAGCACTCATGAACCTGGAATCTCTCTTTGAATAATTATCTACATTTACGTTTAAATGTACTTTTTAAATATACATTTACATTTAACTACACAATTTAAATCTACATTTACGTTTAAATTTAGGGTTTTAATCTTCATTTACGTTTAATCTTTAAACATAATACGTACTTTCTGTCGGAATTCAGTGAGAAATATCAATTCGATTTTAGCAAACCGATTTAATATTTCTATCCTCCAAAACATTACTTTTAACATAATAGGAATTCACTGAATTTCTTGGAATGACGGACATGAGACTCTCTGTACATTCTCTTACAATCACCATTGACACCCTTTGTTTTTGAAAGTAGTGCCTGCAACTTACGCCGCCATGCTATCGAACTTAAGTCCTTCTATATCCTAGGTACACACGCTATAGCTGAGACACGACTCTAAAAATGAATGCTATTCAAAAGCAATTTATGCTTATTTAAAGTCATTCAGATTTGCATTCACGTTAAAAGAGCTTGTATCCTTCTCTTTAAGTTAAAAATAAACTATTTTCTCATAATCCAGTAAAAAAAAAAAAAAAAAAAGTTGTAAGTACTCATTTAGGGCAATTAGTAATAATTTAGTATCATTTAGGGAATATTAACACAAGTCGACAATCATTACTTTCTTGAAACCCCACATTTTCGAAATGAAACGTATTTTTAATTATTTTCTAATCCCAAAATCGATTTCTCTTTTAATTTAAGCACTATTAATATGTTTGAATTTGGAATAACAGTTTTATTTATAAACCAATACTGTTTATAGATATTTTGAAAATCATTTGAAATAATAAAGGGTAAGACGTATTTATCGCTAATTAGGAGCTTGCTCAGAAAAATAATGATAATTGTTTGTTAAAAATCATCTTAATATTTGAGATACAAAAGGTTAAACATTTACGTCGGTTTGATATATTAAGTATTTAGCTATTAATGTTGTACAATCACAAAAACTAAAATTTAAAAATGTATTAAATCTATGGTATTGAAACTGAGTTTATTCGAAAGAGAAACTAATTCATTTTACCGTCATCAAGTAGTTTTAATATTTGACTTTAATTTTACTGCGAACTTAAATGGTTTCTGAACAAATTAACTGAACATTTATAACAACTTCTACTTCTACTGAATTTCTAGCTTCATTTCCTTTTTTTCTCGTTTTAGATTATGAAATTTAAAGCTAATAATGGAAAAATAATAAAAGAGTTTGCTGCCAATTTTTACCAAATGAGACTGCAATATTTGTATTTAAAATTATCAACATCTTAAAGTCGCAAATAATATTGTAGCAAAGATATAATTTTTCATGAATTGGAAATTATTTTAACGTACGGAATACAACTTTAAATCTGTATTTGTAAAATTTACATTTATGATTTGAACTTTAATACAGCAAGAATTGTATATGTTCAGAAATTACAATAATATCTCTAAAACTGTTTAAGTTAAGTCTATGTAATAAAAAAAAGATTGAAGCAGAAATGTAAAATGTACCTATAGAACGGTTATAAACTCATGTTTGTGAAAATTGCAACACCATGAAGGACTTACGCGAGTAAGCTGAAATTTTCAGAAAATGCAAATTAGCGCATGATATGCAAATGATTAGAATTTCAAATGCTTATGCTGAGATTGCAGATTGCGTATGCTGAGCAGCGCCCTCTGAACGGCGGATGGATCTAAATAAATAGACGGTTGTAGCGAAGCGTGTATGGTTATCTGCTAGTGGTAAACGTCAGCTCAATTGTTACTTATGCCTCTTCGACAAAAGAGAGCGAGATTTGAACAACTTACAGAGTTTGAACGGGGGGAGAATTATCGGCCTTCGTGAAGCTGGATTGTCTTATCGTGCAGTAGCCGCTCGTGTGCAGCGTAACAGCAGCACAGTGATGCGTCTTTGAAAGCAGTGGACGGACGAGTGTCGGACAACTCGGAAATCCGGGAGTGGACCCCTAAATGTGACGTCAGCTCGCGATGATAGACACCTGGTCCGCATGGCGCTGACGGACCGTACAGCTTCCTCTAGACAATTGGCAGCACAGTGGTCAATAGCTACAGGTGTTTCATTGTGTGCTTCATCGATTCGTAGACGTCTGCTGGCAACTGGCAACTGCCGTACCGTTTACAACAGGGGGAAATACCCCTTAAACCTCATCATCTTAATTCATAAGTATGCTTGGAATTATAATAGGCTGCTTAATTATTGTTAGTAAAATTTAAGATAAAAGTTTCTAAAAATTTAAATTAAAGTAGGTATTCAAAAAAAAAAAAAAAAAAAAAGATTTAAAAATACTATTGATAAAAAGTAAGATAAAAAATAAAAAGAAGTTAAAAGTTAAGTTTTAAATTCGGTACAATTAGGGACCAGTTGTTGATGCCGTAAACATATTGCAAAACGTAAACAAATAAACTTCTTTGTTTACCAACACACTCAAGGGATTATGCTGAACGGTGGGAGCCAATGGGTGAATCTGAAAGGTAAAATGTAAACAGTGTCCTCCCAAAAAAAAAAAAAAAGGCCGATCTCAGAACCGTAATTCTTTTTATTTTTATAATTTTTATTTGGTTTTCGATTTTATAATTTTTATTTGATTTTCGATTTTATAATTTTTATTTTTGTTTTTATATTTTTTATTTCCAGTCCTTTTATTTTCCTTACAAAAAAAAGGGGTAAGAAAGCGTACAATAAAAACCTAACTTAATTACTAGTCGGAAAGTCATGAGAAAATTTAAAGCACAACGTAGCAATAATAAATGCGAAAAGGAACATAGTTCAGATCTGAACCCTCAACCTCGCGGTCAAAGATCCGAATCTTTACCTCTGCGCCAGTTCGTCTTAATTAATAGAAGATCAATAGTTTTTAAGCCAAAGTAATCGTCGGATATACATTGAGATAAATTGTCTCCATGAGCTAGGCTCACCCCATTACCTGAACTCGCTTGCGCTTGTTCAGAGTAACAGCCATGGTGTTTCCTAAGTTTAGGAAAGCACTCATAGGAGTCGTCGTAAACTTCACGTGGTCTTTTTTGTGAACTTTTCACCCCAGGGTGATAGGTTGGCAGACGACGGATTAACTCATTGCTAATCTGAGGACATTTTTCAAGAAAATTCTTTGAAATTTTGATTATATAATTTGGAATAGGTTCGACGTCTAGATCTCTATGGATGATCTTACGACGAACGAACCATGGTGCGTCAGCAATCATAGCCAGGTGTTTATTCTGGAAAACCTGAAGTCTCTTTATATTTGTGAGTGAGGTAGAGGCCCAGATTAGACTACCGTAAACCAAGATAGGTCTAATGATAGATTTGTAGAGCAGAAGCTTGTGTTTGATCGCAAGCCTACTCTTTCGAGAAATTAGGCAGTTGAGCTTAATACTCGCACCAGTTGCTTTAGCAACTGTGTTCTTAATATTGGAATTGAAAGATAATTTTGGGTCTAAAAACAACCCCAGGTATCTATATTCAGTTACCCAGGGGACGGGCTGGCCAAAAGAGTGATACTCCCTAGTGGAGAAAATGAGATCTTCCGAGTAAATAGCATACAGGCCGATTTCGTGGCATTAACTTTAATTTTCAGGTGGTTAACCATTTTTCTAATTTATAAACAGAATATTGTAAGTCTTTAACAGCAAATTGAGGTGATTTGTTTTGTGTGGCTATCGCCGTATCATCAGCGTAGCAGAAAAGAGAGGTTTGGCAGTCTCTCGGTATGTAATTGATGTAAATATTGAAGAGGGCGGACTCTAAGAGCAACCCTTGCGGAACTCCCCTTCGATTGGTCTGGAGGAGGAAGTAACTCCACCTACTCTGACTAAAAATTCTCGGGCTTGTAGGTAGGAGTAAAGAGTTTTAATGATCTGAGCCGGAAAATCAAGTCGTATGAGCTTGAATAATAAGCCATTATGCCAAATTTTATCAAAAGGCCTTGGCTACGTCCAAAAATAATATTCCCGTAGATTTGCGTTCGTTAAAACCATCATGAATCAGCTCTGTCAACCTAAGTAATTGGTGACAGGTACTTAATTGCCTTCTGAAACCAAATTGTTCAGGAATAATTAAATTGTGAAGATCGCAATGCTGATTCAGGCGTTTAAGTAACGCAGATTCAAATATTTAGACGTCTGCTACAGCGTGGACTACGCGCAAGGACTCCTTTATACAGGATCCCTCTCACGCTAAACCATCGCCACCTGCGGCTACATTGGGCCGCTCAGCATAGAGACTGGCGTGCTGATTGGCAGCAAGTCGTGTTTTCTGACGAATCCCGCTTTAATTTGTGATACCATGATGGGCGCATTCGTGTCAGACGCTATGCCGGTGAACGCCACCTTCCGGAGTGCATTATCGAACGCCACAGTGGACGAACACCCGGAGTTATGGTCTGGGGTGCCATAGCATATCATGGACGATCTCAATTGCTAAGAATTGTGGGCAATCTGAACAGCAACCAGTACATCAGTGAAGTTCTACAGCCCCAAGCTGTTCCCTTCCTTCAAAGCTTGCCAGGCGCTGCAATTTCAACAGGACAATGCCCGCCCTCATATCGCTAGGACTGTTCAATCCCTTCTTTGCAACGCGGCAGGTACAGCTTCTTCCTTGGCCTGCGTATTCCCCGGATATGTCGCCGATTGAACATGTGTTGGTCGGCGTCTCGCTCGTGATCCTCGTCCTGTTGCTTCTGCAGACGAACTTTGGGTGCGCATACAAACAATATGGAATGCTCTTCCTCAGGCAGACATTCAAAATTTGTTTGACTCCATGCCACGTCGTGTAGCAGCACTTATTGCGGCGCGTGGTGGCTACACAAAATACTGATTCCGATCTCTTGTTACTGTTTGTTTGCTTTGAACATTTAATCATTTATTTATACAACTACCACTCAACTGTGTATTAAATTTCATTCAATTATGACGATTCCTTCATGGTGTTGCAATTTTCACAAACATGAGTTTATATACACTCAAGAGCCAAAGCATTATGACCACCCCTACATTTTGCAATGAACTCGCCTGGATGACGTGGAAGGCGCGTGATCAGGTGGAACTGGTATTTTACTGCTGCTGGAGAGTCTGAAGAATCATTCTTTCACTTACTTCTGTGTGTGATGGGAAAGGCTGCGGATCTAAGCGACTTTGATAGAGAGCAGATTGTAATGGCTCGAAGGCTCGGAACAAGTATTTACGAAACTGCCCGACTCGTGGGTTTTTCGCGATCTACAGTTGTTAGTACTTATGCAAAGTGGATGAATGACGGTGAAACCAGCAGTAGACGTCATCGCCAACTGCGCCTGCTCTGGGCCTGGGATCATCGTGACTGGTCCATGGATCAGTGAGAGAGAGTTGCCTGGTCAGATGAATCACGGCTTGTCATTCATCACGCCGATGGCCGTGTCAGGATACGCCGTCTTCCAGGCGAACAGTTGCTCCCTCAATGTACAGTAGGTCATAAACAGGCCGGTGGTGGCGGTATTATGCTTTGGGGGACGTTCTCTTGGGCGTCTCTGGAACCCGTGGTTGTGGTAGAGCAGACCGTGAATGCTACAGGGTATCTGAACATCATTGCGGACCAGTTTCACCCTTACATGGCCTCTGTTTTCCAGCTGGAAATGGAATGTTCCAACAGGACAACGCCCCTTGTCACAAGGCTAAAATTGTGTTGGAGTGGTTCCAGGAACATGATGCGGAATTTCAGTTAATGTCCTGGCCGCCTAACTCACCGGATCTCAATCCGATAGAACACATTTGGGATGTCCTGGGACGGCAGCTCAGAGTTCAAAGACCACCAATTCGCAATATTTGGATTTGCGGATTTGCGTGACCGTTGCTTAAACATCTGGTACAATCTGTCTCCGGCCATCTACCAAGGACTTGTGACATCCATGCCAAGGCAGGTTGAAGCTGTGTTGCGCGCCAAAGGTGGGCCAACTCGTTATTGACAGGTGGTAATAATATTTTGGCTCTTGAGAGTAGAACGAATATATATAGAAAGTATGCATAGAATGCACTTATAGAACACTTATATATAGAATAGAAATATAGAAGGTTTCTCTTAACATTATCTAATTTTTGCTTTTAAAACGTGTGTTTCAAATAGAGAGAATTAAAAATAAACTAAACATGACGTGTAATTTAAAGAAAAATAAGAATAATAAAGTAAATAAATAGTGCAAACAGTTTTTAGATCGCTATTGAATTCAAACATTAATTATCTTAAAATAATCTATTTTGTAATTTTCAATCTGATAATAAGAACATTATCACATACAATTGATTTAAATTTACATAACATTTTAACATTTAAAATTTATTCAAAATATTATGTATTCATTTTAAAGTTTAAAAGAAAAACTGGAAACCAATAATCAGTTCATTGTAAAGATAGTTTGTAGTAATAGTTTAATCTAATAGTACGTAAATTGTACATAGAAAATTTTATATTGTTTATTCGTTTCTATAACACTTGTGAACAGGTGTTGGTGTTGCGTTTGAGTCCCTCCCAAGCCCTTAAGAGAAATGTGTGCAAGTGATCAAACTTATGGCCACTTCCCACTTAGGCCCAATTGTTTTTTGTTAAAAGTTCAGTATTTCAATGAATCAGTGCTTTTCTTATCAGTGTCAATTTTATTATCACATTTAAATTTAATGACTGAGCTTTGTTCCTTTCTGGTTTAGTTTTATTATAATTATCTCTATAAAATGGTTTAGTTTTATCGATATTGTTTTATTTTTATTGTTGACTTAAACGATGTAATCAATGAGCTGACAAAAGAAAACAGAAGATTGAGTTTTTAATTTGTAATTTGTTTTCATAATTTTTTTAAATTAAAATTTTATTTTTGTGCAATACTTTTTAGATTAAACGTTCTCTTTTTATGAATTTGAACCAAATTAGTATCAAATGCCAAAATTAGTGACAAAAAAAAAAAAAAAAAAAAAAATGCCAAATTAGTGACAAATGTAAAAATTATTAGTAAAATTATTAATACATGGAATTTCGACTTTAGATACCGTTTCTATTACTTATACTTTAATATGACATATTTAATTAGTTAACGGTTGGGCTTTATTTTGTTAAGAGACAAAATTCTGGGTATGAGGTAACAAAAGATAATTTGAAAGATAATGACATTTTTGCTCATTGTTGTTGTTATTCCTTATACTTTAAATGGATTTCAAATAACGAAAATGGACTTTTGGACTACTGGTGCAGGAATTTTGATTGGGATGATAAGTGATCATGATAAATTCTCAATTGGAATTAATATTGAAATAATCATTTTGAATTTCCTAATAATATAAAAATATTCATGTAAATGCAGGTAATAAAAAGCAACAAAATGCTGTATTGAAAAATTTTTATGTATTATTCACCATATTTTTTTTATGATATTGTTTATAAATGCAACGCATTGTTAAATATTTTATAAAATGAATAAATTTAGTCAGAGGAAAACTATTTTGATAAAGATTTTTAAAAATATTTTTAATGTGTTGTTGTGCACTAAAAGCCCTTCAATATTTCGGAATTATTCATAAATATTATTCGTTATAATAAATCAGTTTTATTTCGTTTCGCGTCTTAGATAATATATTAAAATTTTTTTCAAATAATAGGCAAAATTACAAATAAATGAATTATGTATAACAAAAAATTTATTCCTTATCATGCTACCAGAAACGGAAAAAAAAACCTGTGTAATATAAATCTACCATTACATCATCAAACCTCAGTAATTACCGCGGAAAAAACCTAATTATTATAATTCAATCGTCTATAATTTCTTTGTTATTCAATATGTTATATTTTACAATAAAATAAAGATTCTCAGAAAATTTGTTGATTAAATTTTAGAGAAATCAAATTTTGTTATTTAGAAAAGTGAACTGACAGCTATCGATGATACGATAATGTAGTCGGCATTTCTTTTGGAATAATTATGATTATTCGAATTTTAAACAAATGAAATACATTAAAAGGGAAGTTTCCCCAAAACAATTTTAAGTATCTGACTTATTGAAATACATTAAAAGGAAAGCTCTCAAGAACATTTTTAAGTATCTGTCTATGATTTGATACGCAAATTTGTGAAGCTCCTGTTGTTTAAAGTCATTTGAGATATGGGCGAAAACGAGTTTCAAAGCATCTGCAGTTTTGGTAAATATAAATTGCGTAGTAAAATTTCGAGATAGTCATGCTTTAAATATGAGTACTCGATATCATTTATCTGAACAATTACAATGGCGAGCTACTGGGAAAATAGAAGCAGGCCAAAAGTCAATCCTATGAAGCAAGATGGTTAAATATGAACCCTTTTGTAAAGCGTATTGTTTCTTATCCCACTTGGTCCACAGCAACATCTAGACAAAGTCCATGAACCCGTGTGTTCTGAAACAACGAAAAACCGCTCCAGGACTTGAGTACAACTGGCTCTTCTGGCAACCAATGCAAGTCAAGATATGGGCAAGAGTGGCTTGAGTTAAGTTACATTTATTGCAAAGGGGATAAACCTTAAGGCCCGACACATAACGTTGAGCACGAAGATAACCACTGCGAGCCTAGCAAAAGCCGTCTGTTTGGATATTCTGCCCACCCCAATTAAAGCATTACCAGGACGGTTACAATTTTACCATTCATGTACGGGACCCTTTCTCCAAGAGGAGGTGATATCTAATTTGACTCTAGAGACAAGTTCCGAGAAAGATAGACAGCCACCGTCAGTAGATCTCTTAAGGTTTCCCTCCTTGGCCAGCTCATCTGCAATTTCGTTGCCGTAAACACCTACATGTGACGGAACCCACTGAAAAAAAATGTACATTATGCTTATATATTATATATGCAGCATTACTATATGTATTATTATGATGGGCACTCAAGCAACTCAAAAGCTGAACAATATTCACAGTCGTTCCATCACCTCCTTCGGCTATCGCTCAGAATCCAAATGTCTGTATTGACACCCTCATTAACGCAATAATTCAGAGCCTCCCCCAATAGCAGACCAAAATCATAAATAAATCGAAGACTATGGAACGCATTTCCGAGAACAGAATCATCTTCTAGAAGGTATGGGCCTGAGAATAATACTAGAACTACAAATGTCGTGGATGACTACTAGTTACAGGGCAGTACATAAGGCGTATGGGTTTGGCAGAACGTTGAGATTTGAACCCAATTGAGTATGTTTGGGATGCTCTAGGGTGACGTATTGCTGCACCCAAACCGCTTCCTGCAACCTTTCAGATCTTCGAGCAGCTTGATACAACAATTGTCATTGTTGACAACTGAGTTTGTTGACCATTATTTTGAAAAATAGATGTTGTGTAATTGTTAGAGGTCATCCCTCCCAACATTGAAGCTGAGCACACATTGAACTCAAATACTATATTTTTGGTATGCTTTCCATATGGGTATTTTACAAGACAGAAAATTAATGTATTGTTGTTTTTGCGTGTGTGCCTTATTTTGCGTGTGTGCACTGCTTGATTAATGTTTTGGCAATTTCATTAAATTTCAATGAGAAGAGTTTTTACAAATTTTCTGATTTTCCTTTAAATTTTGGAAACCTGTAACAATATTGGTTTTAGATAATTCCTTTGTAGGATTGTTTTCAATTGGCTTAATAGTTCAGTTCGCACTTTTTCCACGTGCGCGAGATAATATGTATTAGATTAGCTGTTTCTTACAAGATAAAAAATATTAGATAAGCAGAGAAAGAAATTTATACGATTCAAACTATAAGAACAAAAAGAATCTATTAAAATAATTTTAAATAATAATGTATATTGTTGGCCTCATTTGCGTAATTTTATTTTGCAGTAGTTCTTGATATTTATTTTTCTTATCTGAACTACTGATTTATTTTGAATTTATTTTTAAAATTAAGAAACTTAATGTACAATAATTTGAGAAAGATTTTATTTATAATTTATATGTACTATATTTTCCATTTTGAGAGACTGTAAGAAATTTGATTTTAAGATAATTCATGATAATACAATTTGAAACTTGACAGCTGATGTGATCCGAAATCTTTCGTGTCTGTGCCAGGAAGGGACACAATAAATCTTTAGGGCAGAATATTCATTAGTTGGGCTCGAAAAAAAATGGAAAAAGGTTGCACATTTTAGGTACCACCCATAGCAATGTTCATTTAATACTGTTGTGACACAATGTGGGCATAGTGAAAAAAATGTGCCCATGGTGTGGTGCAGCCTAGGAAACGCTGAATCTGCTATACCTCCGTCATTCTAGTAGAGAATGACGTAGTTCAATGTGTTGCCTTAGAAAACAAAATAACAATACAATTTAAATAACATGGATTTATATAAATTAAGGAAAATCCACAAGAATAATGATAATTGAAATAGATATAATGAAATAAAATATAATAAAACTAAGACAACGAATCTGACACAGTGTAAATTATCTGTCAAAATATATTGTTTTATATATTAGCTCATGTACGAAATTGGCAAATTGGATTTGTCAGTTTGGAGCAAAAATTCAATGGTATAGAATATGGTCACCCGAGCAGCAATACAGCAAATAATTCTGTGATGCCATCGGTTATGTGGTCTATGAAGTCAACACTAAGAGAGAGCCCTTTTCTTGCAAATCTGCTCTAAGTTTGGCTAATGTCTGAAAAAAGGGGATTTAGAGCAGTAACAGATCTCTTTGAAGAATGTCAGATAATGATTGATGGGATTCAGGTCTGGAGATCGCGCTTTCAAGTTCCATGCATCGAACTGTTGCTGAGGAAGACAATATTGCACAATACAACCCCTATGTAGTTTAGCACTGTAGAAGGAAATTATCACCTTTTGTACTAGATAAGGATACACACAAAATTATCACCTATTAAACCAGATAGAGATACCATCTCTATAGAGTTGACTGTTACGGTTCTATGTGAAAAACGCACATGTCTGTACATACACACAAAGAGATACATCCCTATACACTGACCTAAGTTAGGTTAGGTTTGAGGTTCTAGTCAGCCATGTGCATAGCTCCAAGTATTGGTCATCGGCGTATAATGTATTTCTTGGCAATCATTCCCTAAATCATTTGGATGTCAAATTTTTAATAAGAAATTGCTGTCAGAATCTATGTTTAATCATCTCTATTTATGTTTAACCTCAAAATCTCAAGTCTCAAAATCTATTTTAACCTCTGTCTTATTTTAGCTTACATCTATTTTCCAAATGACCCTTAATATCAATTCTTCCGGCAAATCATTCCTAAAAATCATTGTAAAGAATTTACTAATTTAAATTTATTATCTTACTATCACAGAGAAACCTTCTCCCATATGTATATGTATGCTTCTTGCAGATCAAGATTTCGAATGCAACACCATTATTTTGCAAATTTCAGTTTTTATGCAGCTCTGTTTCATCAACAACATAAGCAAATTTTGGTTCGATTGGTTTATTTTGAACAAGTTATTGAATTTTTGTGATTTTTTTCTTAATTTATGGAAACCAGTGAATAAAGATTATTACAAAAATAAATAAATAAAAAAGATTTTTGTAAAAGGTATATATGATTATTTCTGTGATATTGGAAATATTTGAATAATAACAGGTGTGCTGAAAGGTTCATAAGCTGACACATAAATGGCGCTACTAATACTAAATCCATATGATTTCTAGTTAGCCCTAACCTCCAAAAGACATGTGTATAAATTTGACAGCTATTGCACTATTAGTATGAGAGTTATAGCATTTTGGGAAGCAACTTTTGTTAGTTTAAAAAAGGGATAAAGGAATTTCGTGTGTTAATAAAGCATTGCTTTTTGGCGAAAAAATATTAATGAAGCCAAGGCTTGGCTTGATAAACAATATTCGGACTTTGCACCAGGAAAATCAACCGTAGAGAAGTGGTTTGCTAAATTTAAACGAGGCGAAATGAGTACCGAGGTCGATGCACGCAGTGGACGCCCGAAAGAGGCTGTTACCGACGAACACATCAAAAAAGTCCACAAAATAATTTCTGATAACCGTAAAGGGAAGTTGATTGAGATATCTGAGACCCTAAACATATCAAAGTAACGTGTTGGACATATCGTGAATGAATATTTGGATATGCGAAAGCTCTGTTCAAAGTGGGTGCCGCGCGAGCTCACAATCGACCAAAACCAACAACGAATTGATGATTCTAAGCAGTGTTTGGAGCTGTTCAATCGTAATAAACCCGAATTTTTGCATCGATATGTGACAATGGATGAAACATGGCTCCATCATTTCACACTGGAGTCCAATCGACAGTCAGCCTAGTGGACTGCACGTCATGAACACTAAAAATGCTATAACTCACATACTAATAGTGCAACAGCTGTCAAATTTGTACATGTGTCTTTTGAAGGTTAGGGCTAACTAAAAATCAATCATATGGATTTAATACTAGTAGCGCCATCTATTTGTCAGCCTACGGACTTTTCAGACCACCTGTAATATGAGTTCATGGAACATAAAATTATTAAGTTACAAATCATTTATGCGGAATCGTTTGTAAATATTAACTTCTCTGTTTGTCGATTAGTAGCGATAATAAAATGGGCGACTTTTATGATAACATTTTTGATTGATAAGTAATGACTTAATAGCTGGCATTGAGGAAATAATACTTTATTTACAGAAGGGTTATTGATTTGTTTTACATATTGCTGCCCTATTTATTTAGTTGTATTAAAACATAAATTGTGTGAATTTATTTTTTTATTTTACATGATACATGAAAGCAGTATCTTCAATCTAAAGTTTAAATCAATTAGTTTAAAGTTTTGAAAATGAAAACTTTCTGAAATTTTTTTTTAATTGTCCTTGGACATCTTTTCTTCTGACTTTTACAACGAGTGATGATACCTGTTATTTTCCAAGAATTCTTACTTGGCTAAAAGATATTTCTTTAAACTTTACCATAGAGTATTTTCTGCTGTTTTAAAATTATGATATTTATTCAATTTCTTCATTCTTTAAAATGCTACACATAAAAAAACAATTAAAATTAGAATTATGAACAAACATGTTATTGTTTACTACAATTTCCTTATCCTAAGAAATGGAAAATTACTGAATGGTGTATATATTGCAATTGAAGGTCGAACAAAAAGTTTCTTCCTAATCAAGAAAGATTATTGTGATTCTTCTAAGATAACCCTGAACTATAAATACTATATAGCTTTCAAAAAAAAGTTATATACACCATTAATCTTTGAAAGTCACACCTAAAAATAGTTAACATATTTTTAATTGTATTAAACATTAAAAATATTATCGTATTATATAATTAAAAGCTGGAATTTAACTTTTCTTTGAGAAATTCTTAATTTATTTTTAACTAAAACAAGAATAGTAGTATGTTGATGGGTAAAATGGAAAATAATTTCTATTCAAAAGAGCTTATCAGTAAATTTTCCAAAAACAATTATTATAATTATTCAAATTAAAATCTAATTATATTTTAAGTGTCATCTCATTCAAAAATGACATTAAAAAATTCTGATTAGATTCCTTTTGAGATAAAAGTGTCTGTATAATAACGTTGTTTAAGCAACCCATCTGTGGTTTGGCCAAACATAGTTATTACTGAAAAAAAGAACGGAAAAACTGATAACAAATCAACTGATAGAGATGCAGAAATAAAACCTTCAGAAAGAATTTTTATTTTTATCTCTACTGGAATCTATATTTGCATATGACGAAAACAGATGAATGTTCTGGGACTATATAATAAAACACTCACAGTACGCTGCGTAAAAATTATAAGATAATTAATGATTTAATATATTATTTTAAATCAATTTATAAAGGAAAACTTTCATATAATTGACGCTAATAAAACTTTTTAATATTATATACCGCATATTGCTATTTCTTAGAGAACACGAGAAATAATTATTATTAAAAACGATTTAATAAAGAACCAATTTGTACTAGAAATATTGCAGGCTTTGTAATGTATTTACTGCAAAAAATAAATTTGCTTTTTTAAAATAAATTATATAGGAAATAGTAATTGAAAATTGGTTAATATTATTTGCAATACTTTATAAGTGAGAAGTTTCACTTTTATCTTCATAGACTTTTTCTCAATTTTTTAATTATAGTAAATAAATTGGGCATTAATTCGACAAAGAAATGAACCACTTGGAAACATTGATATGAATTACTTGATGTGATTGATATAGGAGTATCTAAGCAGAGCACGAAAAGGTTTAATTTTTTAAAAGATTTCTACAGACAAATGTGAAAATATGCCCTTTAGACAGATTTTAACATGTGTAAATTTTATTCACGTCTTTTACGACAAGAAAGCAATTGCAACATTTATAACTGAAATAAGAACTACCCTGTTAGTATAGCAAGTAGTATGTAGAATGTTCTAAAATTTATGTAAAAAATTAGTAAATTAAATTTTCATCACTTGAAAGTTAAGCATGGAAGAACTGAAGTTGCTTTCTGACAAACATAGAAAAGAGATGTTCTTTATAAAAACCCATATTTTCAACAGTAGTCTGGATTTCTCAATATTATTTTAATAACTCAGAGAAGTATTTTGTATATGGAGAGGAAATAAACACCCATAATTGCAAATAAACACCCATAAAAACTGTAACAAAGCATATTCTCCAATAGGCTATTATATATATGTAATAGCCATATATGATAATGGTCGGCTATGATCTCCATTTGCCCAATCATAAAACCATTTAACTACTCTTCGGCTTGCAAGCAGTGCTATAATGTCTTTGAAAATAATGATTTTCATTTGTCTTTCGAAATCATTAAAAAGTAGATGAAGATGTCAAAATTATTTTTGAACAGTTTTCGTTACAATAGGAATTTTAACCAACCAACACGTGGTAAAAACTTTTAACAAGATATATAATTGTGAAATTATTAGAAACATATACAATTTAGAATAATATATTTTTTTGACAAATCGTTTGTTTCTACCAGATGTTTCTTAAAATCTATTGTAAATGAAAGATTGCGAAATAGTAGATAAAGATTGAAAAGTCTGTATTCTGTTTAGATGTGAATTTTTGAAGAGATATATCCAGGACAGAAACAACGTACAATTAAAATACTTCTATTAGACATAACATTTTTTAAAATAACCTAATATCAAAAGGACATTTTTTTCGGTAAGCATTAAATGTTCTTTTTGGAACAAAACTTCACTAAAATTTCTTTTCGTCCAATAGTTATATACCAGTATTTTAATATCATCTACACATCAATATCCTCTTTACATCTTTTTTTAATGTGCTGAATGATGCTTTCACCCTGTTCTTCGTTAACTCTTTAAAACTTTTTGGGAAGTGACCGAGTGAGGATTAAAAAAAAATAGTCTTTTCAACTCATCAGCGACAATCACACTGACTTTTGATCTTTGAAGTGATCTTTTAAACTCATCAGTGACAAGCATCTACTTTTGCGGTACGAGAGTTAAATTCCGTGCAGTTACCCAGATAGGCAATCTCCATCTTTCATAGTTAACGAATAAACTTTTCGTGGTATTCATAATGGGTAATTTAAGATCCGCCGATGTAATAAAAAAAACCTTTTTCTTTTTCATTAACTTAATTTTTTCAAGTATGTTTTCCAATATCTGCATCAATTGAGCAATTGTAATTTTTAAAATTTTTCAGTAACATTTTAAATCTAATCCATGCTTCTTTTCCAGTAACAAAACTTGTTTATTCAAACTTTTTCATCAGATTTCTGATTTATGAATAAACGAAAAGTGTTTACTCAGAAAAACTCATTTTAAAACATACTTCCTCCAATTACGAACTACCAATAAAAAGCGTAAATTACTAAAAAATCTTCATCAGAATCAATATTATAATAACAGAGGCTTCATTAGAGTAAATAAAAAAGAATACAACTTGAAATTAAAATTTGCCGTTCCATAGATTATGCACGATATTGTCCTTTAAGGCTATTTACTTATTTAAACACATCTTTACCATGAGAATATTTTTTTTTTTTTCATTATTTCTAAATTATTGCATTCTCATTTGTCAAAATTTTGTAGTTTAATTTAAATATATTATTTAGAGTTAATTTCGCATTTTACAATTGCTATTAAAATTCAAATATTCTTAAAAAAATATTTTCACGTGATGCATATGCACATAGTTGTTGAAAGCCTATAAGCACGTGAATAATACTTATTCCCGTGCTTATATGCTTTCAACAAATATGATTACAACAAATATTATTCTTATCTGCTTTCAACAACCCAAAAAATTTTAAAAGTATCAAACAAAAAGATCCCTCTCAAGTCTGTGATATTAGTTGACATATCTATAGAAATTAAAATGATAATGACCGGAAATAATATAATCATGTTTGTCAGCACTAAGAAGTTGCTCAACATTGTTTAATGTATTGCGTCTGTGATTGTAAGAGATAATGATGGTAAAAAATATCAACGCAAATTAAATGACGTAAAGCAGATAGAAGAAAATTTCAATGCAATTTAACGAATAGTGCATGAAGATAATATTTCTGTCTGCAATTGAAGCAGCTGTTTATTCACAGATAAAATCTGATATCTTTTTTCAGCGATTGTCAGTGAACTAGGAATTCTGCATAAAAAAACGAAGGTCAAGGAGGTAACTTTAAATTTTGGAGATGTTTGATAAATGCGGCAATCCTTCTATGGACATTCTCACAAATTGCGATTCATTGCTTTTCCAGTGCCCAGATCGTTATATAAACTTAATTTAAAAAGTCATATGATAGATAATCTTTTTACATTGAGATATTGATGATAGATTAAAACATAATAGTTCACTAAAAAATTTAAATACTAGAATAATATTTTATTAAATGCATTTTAATTAATTACAAACTAATTAAAAGATTAATATTTGGTTAATAATGCACTATCATGATTCAATGTGCCTATATACTTTATTTTTTAACTTATTTATGTCATACCCTAACACAAGGGTCTCAAGAGTTCACTAACTTAAGACATGAGCCATAGGCGAGAGATTATTTCAGGAATTCCATATTATAAGATTGCCAAAAAACATGTTCCATTTTAAAATAAAAGTTCAAGACAATAGCTGTGGCTATTTCCAGATGATGTACTGAGATCATGCTAGATATTGCATACTACTTAAGCCTATTTCATTCAAAATATGTTTATGAACAAACAAGATATTAAAAAAAGGAATGGATATTAAAAAGTTGGTAGATAGAAATTATTTGTCTGTTCACTTTTGGAAAAAAATATCCTATGAAAATCGATTTAAATGTTAAAAAAATATTGAGCTTGTGTAATGTTACGCATCACATTTATGTATGTAATTTTTCTTATATTACTATATGACGAAATGTCATTAAGAAATAAAGAAAAAGTTGTTAACCTAAAAAATATATAGGGAAGTCAGATTGATTGATAGAATGGCTCTTTCAGCACAAAATTTGCTTTTTAATCATCCGGCTTGTCACTCCCACAGAAAGATAACCGAAAGGAGTTCTCACTGTCCATTCTGTAGCACAGTGCTTGTCTTGAGGTGAGACTGCAGTGATGCCAGGATTCGACAGGCTTAAAATTTCAATGACTGCACAAATCATTGTCTTTAGTGTTGAGTTTAATTTTAAACTGTGTTTTGACAACAAGAACAGATGTATCAGAAGACATCCAGGACAACATTGGGATTCTACCATTATTTCAATAGGCAAACCACAAGAAGTTATGATGAGTGTTTTTGTAATACGATCTTCTTTGGTGGACGCCAGTGACATACCACGAAGTCCGTCGCTCAAATTTCATGACGCATTGTATTGCTGTTCACTTAGCGCAACACGAAGTTTATTTTTCAGCAGGATATTGTCCGGTTAAACTCAGCATGTTTTTTACTGATTATTTTTGTGCTTGCCAGACATTTCTTTGGTTAGCTAACTCATCAGATCGCTCTACGTAGAGTACATTTGCGGATTGGTAGGAAGGAACCTCCTACCATACCAGATCGATAGAGATTTAAGTTACTTTAATAAGAAATATATCAGGATACTTCATGATCTTTTAAAGATTTCAGACTTTCTTTTTACCATATCACCCCGAGTAACGCTTGCGTCTAGGCTAGAGGTGGATCTGTGTCTTACAGACTTGTTAGCTCTAGCTGTTTCTCTCAAAAAAACCAATTTGTTCCGAAATTGTAATCATTTCTTTTTCGTTACATGCGCATCACTTTTACAAGGTTTTGTATCAGTTAAATTACTTCTTCTTAGAATGAAAATAATAACTTAAGATGCATTAAAGATTGTTCTTCTTATTTATTAGTAATTATATAAAGATATTATGTAGCATATTGAAAACAAACAATAAGATTGACTTGTCTTTAAAACAACCATTCAATTGTTATTAACATAATGATAATGAATACAAAGTAATAATAGACGAATTTTAATATATGATATTTCAAAACAAACAAACAAACAAAAAGGAACACTTTCACGTGCTGTATATTATTCTAAGAATAATGAAAGGAAGACACAGCCAAGACAATTTTATAAATTTGGAACTTTTTATTAAATACTTTTAAAGTCCTTATTAATTTGAAGAATTTTTAAGAGTTAAGATTTCAACGTGATACAAGTATTCTAGAGAAAGTAAATGTTATCTAATTTGGTTATATATTATCAATTCCAGTGAGAGCACCAAAAATGCATTTGAGCTTTGAATATCAATGCGAATAAATGAATCTATAGGATTAAATTGAACTATTTTGTATTACATTCCTGCATGGAAGAAATAAAATTAAAGAGAAATGATCACTGAAAAAATAATTAGTGAGTACGGAACATTATTTTCCTTTCGATCAGTGAAACCCATTCAAAATGTACAATAATTTAAGGGGGAAAGACATCCTACAAAAATATTAATATTTCTGAAAGTTACGCATCTAAAATCGCTTGTTACTCTTGGATCAATCGAACAAAAATGGAATAATTTCGAAAGTCGGTTTTATATCATATGCCATGTCGATATGGGTGTCAATATATATTTATAAATATTTTTTGTATTAAGGTAAAATTGTTTGCAATCATTATATAATTCAAGTATTCTGGTGGTATATTTTATGTGTTCTTTGAATAGGTGTATATAATAGTCCTTATCCTTTACCAGACGCGAATCCGACCTATTCAAAAATGACTCGTTTCCGGAGGAAACAACTCTTTGCTGCAGCTGAAAAAGGAAAGTGATATCTTTGTGTGGTGTTTTAATTCACGGGGTCTTGGGCTAGATGGTAAAGTTTATTAAGACAGCTAAAACTTGTGAAGTTATCTGTGCTCGCGTAAATTATTGATGGGGCGTCTCTTCTGAACGGAAACAGATTTCTTTAGCGGCTTATAGGTTGATAAGCACGTGCTTTGGGGAAAATGTAAAAAAAAAGGCCTTTTCTTTGGTCTGATTAAGTGATGGCATTCATCCTCACCCATTAAAAAGCCTATAGATACAGGGGCGGATTTTATGAGGAAACTTTGGCGAATAATGAGTGAAGGGACGTGTGATCTGAAAAGGTATAAAAAAGGTGTTGGGGACATCGAAAAAGAGAATTGACACAGAGACAGAAGACAGTGCACGAAGAAACAGCTAAAAAGACAGTGAGCTGCCCCGAAATGGAGCACCGGTAGTTTCGGAAAAAGAAAAGTTCCCAGTGGAGAACCCCTGTACGAAGAACTCCGCGAGTCAATGGCCAGGACAAGAGGTTTCCTGCCAGCATCAGTAATGCGGACATTCGAAGAAGAGCCCCATTTGCGGTTGCCCCTTCTGCAACATCTTTAGACAATGGAGCTAATCTCCATTCGTCATGATGCCTGTGTTTCCCATACTGCCCGTTGAAATTATCATCTGTATATGTGAATGACTTGGTTTTGTTAAAAATGAACTTATTTTGGAAAAAATTCCCACTTTGCCAGCAGTTGTGGTATATGCACAGGGGATGTGTTTGGGCTGGAGGACGAGGCACCTGCATTATTCTGAGATGTTGAGACTCATATATTTTTATTAATTGTTATTGCGGTATATTATATATACATTATATTTGAATACAGTTTTAGATATACAATGCTTATTAGAAATCACTTGTGCCAATATAATATTAATTGCATGATGTATTTTAACTATTTAGTATTAATAAATTGGGCCTGATGACCACGCGACTAGCGCTCTTGTTCTAGGTGCCGCAGGTTTCGGGTTCGAATTCCGGCGGTGCCATGGATATTACGTAGTGGTTCGAAATCCACTTTAAGCCGTAGGTCCCGGTCTAATATGACTGTTGGGCTTAGGTCTGACAACCGTAACCCTTAAAAGTCAGCGTCACGGAACCAAGTCAGTTTTCTACCTACGGGTGCTCCATCACAACAGAAGTTGCCCCCCCCTTCCTTTCCCTTCTTCCATAATACCACATAAGTTCTTGAACTTGTCTAGATCTTGCTATCTAGCAAGCGGGATAAGAAAAACAACAACAAATATTAATAAATATATTATTTATTTTTTTTTTTTAAATGATGGGGCCTGAATGGCCGAGTGGCTAGCGCTCTGGCTGTGGGTACCACAGGTTTCGAGATCGAGTCCCGGAGGTGCCATGGATGTTGTAGTGGTTCGGAATCCACTTTAAACCGTAGGTCCCGGTCTAACATGATCGTAGAGCGTTTCGGGAGCATTGTTACTCCGTGGCTTATCTTCAAGTTACACGCCCCCTGGGTAATGCAAAGTGAGTAACGTCTGTGCAGCGCTTGCCTTAAGGCATCAAAGACAAGTGTCTAAGTGTTTTCCAGTTGCACTGGAACAAAAACAAATTTTTTTTTTAAATCATGAAAATAGCTTTTATTTATTTCATGTGTATGTGTTTCCTTCTCCAACATGTATAAGTCTCTGAAGGCATTCGAATCTGATTATTGCGGATTTTTAGGTACATTTTTAAATGGATTATTACGGTATTCTTAGTGATTAATGTGTGTATTGGGTAGACGGTTTAGCGTGTTCATTCTAGGTACGAGATATTGTTAAAAAGGTTTAAAGCTTAAAGCCCCTAAACAACATCACACATAGATTACATACTTAAACTTGATGGCGCACATGTTATATAAAATGTTTGTATGAAAAACAAATGTTGAGATGCTAACTAATCTCCGTTCTGGAAAACGCGTTCATTATCATTCACCAGCATCATCACAGCGACTTTAAATAAGGAAGCACGCGTTTTACTGATTAAAATGACACTGCCAAGGTCGAATCAGTTCGTCCCAGAAAAAACGTCACCGAGTTGTTCACATCGAATCAATTCATCACCTTGAAATTTTATCAATGAAGAGGTTAAGGTGACGTTGTTTGATATAGAAACGCACGCAATCATAAATTTAAAAAAAATGCTGCGTAACGTAAAAAAGATAAGTAGCTTTTTCCCAGTATCTTTCATTGAAGGCATGACACGGCAAAAAAAAAATACTAAAAGCAGTTGACCAAAATGTCTTCTAATTCTTATCAACCTATTTGTATAAATAAATGATAAGACAAAATTAATTTTGCTTTTTTTAACTTTCCTTTTATTCAAGTGTGTTCTAAAACGTGAATTGTGTTGATGTGATTGAGATAAGACTTTTACGTCAGTGAGTGTTTTTATTATAAGGAAATATTTATTCCCCGTGTCTACACAGGTATGAGCCCGTTATATTTGTTGACTGGAAAGTCTACTATAAGGCTTGTAGGGGTGTATGAAGGGTGCAAGTTATTTTAGTTGCTGCCTTAAGAGGTAATCGGTCTAAATTTGTTTGGTATTTACACCTACCATTACAGTAGGTTGGCAGTACACCTATTCATGTGATGACCTTCAAAATCAGGAGGCGTCGTCTCCTATTGTCCAGTAAATCACTGTCTTAAGATGGTGTAATACTTAACATAGAAAACAAACAACACATTAGATTCTATTTTCGTTACAATATTTCAGGCTTTTTATTAAAATTACTAACCTATTTTAAAGAAGAAAAAAAAAAAACGCTTTTATTAAAACTCTCTTTTATAGAATTAATAATAAAAATGTATTTATTTCAGTTTTTATAGTGTCGTAATTAGAACAGTTCTTGGTAATTCAAGACTGCGTATGCACTTATCAGAAGTCACTGATTTACCGAGCAGATTCAAAATGTATTTTTAAATACCGTGTTCGCTTTCATTCACAATTTCCAAACCGCTGCGTAACTGGATCTCGAAAGCTAGAAGCTGGAAAATATTCTAGTCTGTGTAATGTCCAATTCTCGAAACAAAATATATTTAAGTTCTAATAAATATGGAAGATTGCATTTTAATTGTTGGCCAGAGGAAATTTAACTTTATTGATTATATTACTAGTATGTAATAAAAAAATTGCGATATGTATCTCACATATACGCTTATGTTCCACTTCTTGCTAATTACTATTCATCTTTGTATGACAATCAAACAGAGACATATTGTTCAACAAATCTTCAAATATTCATAGAATATTATGAATAGTATTAATTTTTAAAATCTTTCTTCGAATATAATAATTATACATTTACAATATATGTGTTTTTAATACAATTTGTTTCGTAATTCTGTTTTTGCAATTATGTACATAACATAAACAGAATTTCAATAATTTTTACCATTTTTTTTTTTCTAATTCTACTATTTTTTAAGATTCTTACAAAAGTTTTTCGTTTTTCCTCCTAAGAATTTTAAATATTATTCATCTAAGAACAAGTATACTATTCATTCTTTTAAGAATAAGAATGAAATGTACAAAGAAATAAAATATATATTAAAAAAAAACAATTTTCAAACAATGCAAAATAAGCCATTTCATTCTGCAGCTGCTTTGTTATGACTAGCGTTAATGTTGTGTTTTTGTCTCCGGCTGCTTTCTACTGCATTTAAAACAATTATTCTCAAACTTTTTTGAAGTCCTTTTAAAATCCTATCTGATCTATTCATTTTCATCCCAGATATTGTGGAAATAAAAGCTTGATTAAAGTTATTCCTAGAAGATATATGGCTTTAACATTAGATGTATGTACTGTATTTTTAGAAATGTCATATGTTTATTTTAATTTTTAATTTCTAATAATTAAATATTTTTAATTTTGATAAATTCTACTTTTATGTTGATGAAAGGTACTATAAAAATATTTTCCATTTATTAACTTGCTTATGTTGATAATTTAATTCTTTTTATTCCTATCTTTTTTGTAATTCATAGGATTATTTAAAAATAACCAATAAATTGTACTTGTTATTATATCCAAATTAGAATTTTTTAATAATGAAATAATTTATAATGATATGATATTGACAACATAAATGATATTAAAAATTGATGATGATGATAATGATATTAAAAATAAACAATGTGTAAAAGATTTATTAGTTTTGGGACATCATGCTTTACTGAGGTTATATTAGTATAGATTTATTTACACTCATGTCCATAAATTAAGGATAATTCAGAATCACACAGAAATTGAACTCTAAAAAATAAAAATTTCACCTGTAGAATTATCACACACATCTTGAAGAAGAATATGCAAATTACAGGAAACCACCAGATGGCGCGGATAGTACGTCACAATGACGAGAGTGTAAGAGAGGGGTATATAAGGAATGGTGGTATATAAGGAAAATTGTTCACAAGCGCTTTAAAAGCCTTTCAGTGCAATAACCGCATAGTTATGGCACAAAGGAAGCATTTGGATGATTTTTTACGTGGTAGAATTATCGGACGACTGGAATGTGGACGTACCCAGCTGGAAGTATCCGAGGAACTTGGAATCGCCCAGAGTGCCATCTCCAGGCTTTGGCAACGATTCCAAGAGGATGGTAATGTGAGTAGATGTTACAGCACAGGTCGCCCCGAGTTACAACGCCGAAAGAGGACCGGTATTTAGCAGTTACTGCCAAAAGAAACAGACAGAGCACAGCATCAAACCTGTCTCGTCAGCTCTCTTCAGCTACCGGTACGACAGTTTCAAGGCAGACCGTGTACAGACGCTTAGGGCACATTGGTCTATATGCTCGTAGGCCTGTTAGATGTGTTCCACTTACCGCAACTCACTGTCACCTGCGATTAACCTGGAGTAGAGAGCATGCATTGTGGACACCGCAACAGTAGTCTTGTGTGATGTTTTCCGACGAGTCCAGGTTTAGTTCTCGCCGGACTTTAATATGGAGAGCACCAGGTACCCGTTACCACCAAGAGAACACCATTGAACGACACCGTTACGGTGGTGCAGGATGGCTCGTTTGGGTAGGAATTATTCTTGGTACCAGAACTGACCTGCATGTTCAGAGTGTAACGATGACAAACCACATCTATCGGGATGCCATTCTGGAACAACATGTACGTTTGTTTCGGGGCGCCATGGGTGCTGAATTTCTGTTTATGGATGACAACGCCCGTCCTCACCGTACAAACATTGTAGACGAATGCCTTCAATTGGAGGATATCCCCGTATGGATTGGCCAGCATACTCACCGGACTTGAATCCAATAGAGCATGTGTGGGATATGCTTGGCCGACGAATTGCAGCCCGTCAACCCCCTCCCACCTGTCAACCGGAACTTCGGAGGGCATTGCTTGATGAGTGGTGTAATATTCCCCAAGATCAGATTGATAATTTGATACTCAACATGCCTAGGCGTTGTAAGACCTGTATTGCATCGTCCGGGAGACATACTCCATGTTAACCATCATACTAACCATGTTATGCTGTTTTTTGTAAATAGGTTCTTTGTTGAAATTTGCTCCAGGAGTAAAAATCGCAATTTTTATTAATTATGCCAAACATATAGCATCTTTTTTTGCTCTTTACCTTTTGTTTAATAAGTAGACTTTACAAATAAGTCAAATTTGTTCTGCTTCTGTGTCTTTCTTTGCCTGAACTTCATTATCCTTAATTTATGGACATGAGTGTATATGATTAGTGCTTTTTATATGTTGAATCATGTTTCATAATAAATTGAACATGTACATAAATTTACTCAACTTACTATTAAATAATTTTTTAATAACTTTATTTACTTTGTTCATTATTTAAGAAAACAACGTATTACAAAAATATATTTTTAAAATTAATTTAAGCATTTTCATCCTAAAAATTAGTTAGTTTTTATAGATTTGATTTATTTTTATACCTATTTTTCCTTTTATGGCATTACATAATTTGCATTGTTTCATTCTTGTAATTTTTCTTTTCCTATAAGGAATTTTTGTAATGATGCAAAAGTTCATATTTTTTTTTAATGAAATAAAATCTTCTGCTGTCTACAATGGAGAATATTCAAAGTTAAGTAGTAATATATACATAAATTACTGCAATTGTTTCCTGACATGCTTCATGTGGATTTCTTTTATTTTCATTTATTTTTGTACACCTTTATAATGTAGACGGATTTATTACATGCTTAATAAATGTGTTTATTTTCTTAGAAGAAATTTTCTTTTTTTGTTTAATTCTTCTTTTGTTAATTTTCTAATTGTCATTTTATTTACAGAAAAAAAAAGAGGATGGGGTATTCTCACGTATATGTAAATTGAACAAAATTTCTTTTATATAGCTTAAAACTTAATATGCATAAACCAATTTCAGAATAACCTAATTGTACATGAATTTGGCACTCTAATATTAATGGAGGAGATATTTTTTCAGCAAATTAAAGCTTAATATTCATAAATCAATATACAATAAAAATAATCAGAATTATTTCATTGTAATAATCTAATTGGTAGGATACTCAAAGATCTTTATAGACAAAACTTATTATTCTATACGAATTAAAATTTACTATGTTTAAACAAATCACCATGGAATTTTTGAATTAATTAGCATTAAATGCTGTTATGTAAAGAAATTAAACTATATGGTATAATATTTTTAATACCAAAAAGTACACTGGAAAATTTATTTTCGAGATTCGTAGAAGATCGTACGCGTGTCTTCGTTGTTCATTATGGTAGATGGGCATCAGTCGATCATCGTCTTTTATTCTAAACAAAGTAATTTCTTAGGGAACAGGTCCTAGACTAATTTAAATAATCTTATAATTCGTCTTAAGTAAACTTATGGGTTTTAATTTAGCTTCTGCGTTTCATAATTAATCGTCTTTCTCATCGTTTCATCACTTTGCCACCATATTTTTTTATACATAAACGCTATCACTTCGCTTTGCGCAGTAGTACAATCATATGCACAGTGGTGCAATATTTCAGATGCGCATGTTCGCTAGGAGAAAAACTAACGGAATGGATGATACTATAGAAATAACGATATGCAAAAATTTTCTATTAATTAATTTTCAACAAATAAAGTGCTATTCTTGAAAGAATTTTTAAAAAAAGACTGAACAAATTTTGTCTTTTCATCTAGAGAAGCGAAATAATTACAAATTGATAGGTAAAATCTTATTATATTAAATTAGATTGTGAATCTGCCGTGTCAACTTGCGAACCCAAGTATAACTATTTCCTTCATCGTAAAAATGAATTGCAACATCTCTTTCCTTAAAAAAACAAACAAACTATAAGCTGCATTTTGGAACAATTTCAAAATTTGTACTTAATATATGCATAGACCTGAAATTTTTATAAATACCAACTGAATATAAGCCCTGTTAAAATGCCAAAATTTAAACTTGATTAAAATTTATTTTTCTTAAATTTGGCTATTACAAATGCTATTTGATTTTCTAAACCTGTTTTAAAAATAAGTTATTGAAATATGATAAGTTAAAATTTGTTAAATTATTTTCTTTTTGTTTATTAATTGTTTAATGAAACAAAAACAATTTATTAAAACTATTACTTGGAGAATGATATTCAGAAGACAAACTTTTCGGAAAAAGTTCAATCGTGGTTTGGGAAGTTAAAACGTTCCTGTTGTCAAAAATTATTAGGAAAACAAAGTTTCTGATTTAAAATGAGATGCTGATTAACAAGGGTATTACGATGTCATGCTTTAAATGAAAAATAAAAATCAAGCAGTTTAAATTAGTTATTTGCTAAAACAAATTTGAACCAATTATCTATAAAAATAGCCAAAGAAAAATATTTATCTTCTCATAAGAAACAGCTATGATTTACAAAAGTGTAACTTCTTGATAAAGTTGTCAACAAACATATTAGTCAATTTCTCAGGCAATAATTATTGCAACTGATGTTACATTGAAAAAGAAAGGCATAATTTGAATACATATGACACACTATGAAGCATATATATATATATATATATATATATATATATATATATATATATATATATATATATATATATACATATGTAAATTTATCAGATGTTTCATAGTACGTCATATGTATGCAAAATATGCCTTTCATTTGCAATTCTTCAATCTTTTCATTAGAGAGTTTTTGCATAACGTTTTTTTTATCGTTATTTTTTTCTTCCTAGTGTCCAATATTTTTTTCTTCCTAGTACAATTTTTCCTTCCATCATAGGAAACATTGTACTATTGCGCATGCATATCTGTAATAATGTTTCCTATGAGCATGCGCGCTAGGGAGAAAAATTATCGGACGATAAAAAACGTTATGCAAAAACCTCTCTATTGTCTGAGTAATCCACTAATCTGTTTGATGATAACTTTATCAAGGAAGTTACAATACAATTACAATTTGTTTTAATAGTAAACAAGCAAATGACTCATTTAATCTGCTTGATTTTTTTCTGTTAAAGCATAACATTCTATTACCTTTGTTAATCAGCATCTCATTTTAAATAAGAAACTTTGTTTTGCAAATAAATTTCTGACAACATATATTCTTATATATATATATATAAGAATATAGAAAATCTCGAAAAAAAATTCTTTATTAATTATTTTTAATTAAAATAAAATTCTTATTTTTAATTATGCCTTACTCTGCCGCTGGTGCGATTTGTTGTCGTGAGGACGATTAGAGCTGACTAGTTATGGCATGACAGCAAAATTATGCTCACAGTTGATATTCAAAAGGTCACCAAACCTATATTCTGTTTCTAAAGGTTTGTATTCAGCTTTTTAACTTCTCAAAGAAAGCCCGACTAGGACTCAATAATAACGTTCGCTGCTGTTGAGCATTAGGGCTGAGGTTCAATCCGTCAGGGGCTTTGTTGTAGGCACTGTTTCAAAAAAAGTGGAGGCTCGATGGCGTTTGGGATGCTCAGCATCTTGCCTGGTTAATCGGACAATCTGGTGGGAGTTTCCGGATTTTCTCTCATACAATACGCAAATGCGGGTAGTTCTCCCGGAAGGCACTGCGCTACTTCTCTAACGACACGGAGCCAAGTCAGACTTCTACCTAAGGGTATTCCATGAAAACAAAAAGCTCCCCACCTGCCTTCTTCCATGAGACCGCACGGGTTCATGGACTTGGTCTAAAATGCTGCTTTTGACCCGACCAAGTGCGATAAAAAAAAAACTCAATTAATGGAAATTAGAATTTAAAGTTATAATGTGAGCGTATTTTAATAAAAATTTCCCTTTGGGTTACTTTGCAATTTTAACTGATTTTTCTTAATAAATTTAATCAAAGTAAAAAAGAAAAAAACTCAATATCACTATAAAAGTTGGGCAAATTCAAATCACATTACATTATTTGTTTAATAAACTTTCTCCTGACTTTTTTTCTGAATATCCATATCATCATCATCATCAGTGGCCCAACAGACCCATGGTGGACCAAGACCATCTGCCTACTGGCAGATTTCAAAACAGGAGATGTTTTTTTATTTTTACGGCCCTACGCCTAACGCTCTACAATCATATTATACCGGGACCTACGGTTTAAAGTGGATTCCGAACCACTACAAACATCCAGGCCCCTCCGGGACTCGAACCGAAACCTGTGGCACCGAGTGCTAGTCACTCGGCCATCAGGCCTGATAAAATTCATGACTGATAAAATTCAAATCAGAAGTTCTAAAAAAAGTAAACTTTTGATGTAAGCTGGGTAAGGATGAGCAAATAAAATATTATCTAAATTAATTAAGAACGAAAAGTCTTAATATTTGAAAATCTTGAATAAGTCTCAAAATATTTATTAATAAGTCTTACCAAAAAAATTCTGGCACTAAAGGTTTTCAACAACAGTATAAAATATTCTGTTCCAGTATAAATGGTTGAAATTCCGACCAACGACAAACTGCAATTCATCGTTTTTTCAGAAAATAGCAACGCGGAAGTGGTCGCATAATTGCGTAAAAATTGTCCTGCTTTCAACTGATAAAGTTTGTGTTTCATTCACAAAAAAAAAAAAAATTAACTATACAATGGAACAAGTTATGCAATTTTTATGTAAATGTTTTACGTTAATATTTATAATATAAACTTGAAAAGATTGGAATATTTATCTATTTTATGCAAAAAATAAAAAAGACTGACATAATGGAATACATTATGTAATTTTTATGTAAATGTTTTATGTTAATATTTATTATACAAACGTGAAGAGATTGTAATATTTATCTATTTTATGGAAAAATAAAAAATTTAAAATATTTAACAGCTCAAATTAATTTGAGGAGATTGTGTATATTATATTAGGTAGTTTTTACATATATTTTAAAATTTCTAAGATTGTTATTTCATTGTATAAGAGCTTATTACAACTTAAATTACAATTGTTTATAATTATTTGTATTGTTTTATTGATGTATTGTATTATATTAGTTTTTTTTCTTATCGCGCTTGGTAGGCAACAACATCTAGACCAAGTCCAAGAACCCGCGTGGTCTCTCGGAAGGAAGGAAGGGGGCGGGGCAACTTCTGTTGTGATGGAGCATCCGTAGATAGAAGTCTACTTAGGTCCGTGACGCTGAAGAAAGAGGGCAATGCCTTCCGGGATGACTTTTAGGGGGATCTCAACCACATTTGTGTATCGCATGGGAGGAAACCCGGAAAACTTCCACCAGGTAGACTGACCAACGAGGCAAGATGCTGAACATCACAAACGTTATCGAGTCACCTCTTTTTCTGAAACAATGTCTACAACAAAGTCGCTAACGGATTGAACCTCAGCCCTAATGCTCACTAGCGGCGCGCGTGGCCACCGAGCCACGAGTTGGGGACTAAGGGTTGTTGACGAGAAGGGTTGTTAAGGGTTGGAACACGAGTTGGGGACGAGTTGGAAGTATTCTAAAAGTTCTATTGAAATTCATTTTATTTTTACGTATTAAGCAACTTTAAAAGTTAGCAAATTAAAAATTATACTGCAGTTTTGAATTATCACTTCATAATGTGAGGTAATACCAAAACGGAGGCCCATTCCTCATTGTCTACTGCCACAGAAATAAACCAAGTCATTTAATTAGGAAATTTTAATATTACTATACAGAATATTGAAATTTCTGCGATTTATAAAACGTTTCAAATATAGATTTTAATTTAACAGTAATTACTAAACGCAAAATACCAATCACAGAAAGCTATAAAATATAAAACGATTTTGTCTTCGTAGAGTTATTAAAACATGAATATAAATGTTTCCTTTTTTATAAATTCTTGTTTATCAATATAAAGCATTTAATCTGAATGTATTCCTGAAGAAATGATATGGCTTGTTGTTGTTTCTTATCCCACTTTTTAGACATCTAGACCAAGCCCACGAACCCGTAGGATTCATGGTTGAAGGGAATGGAGGCAGCTTCTATTGTGAAGGAACATCCGTAGGTAGAAGTCCGACTTGGCTCCGTGACGCTCTACATTCATATGAAACCGGGATCTATGGTTTAAAGTGGATTCCGAACCCCTACAAACATCCATGGTACCGCCAGGACTCCAACTCGAAACCTGTGGCACCGAGCGCCAGAACGCTAGACACTTGGCCATTCAGGCCCATATGGTATCATCGGGTACATGAGGGATGCACAGATTCGTAAATGTCATGGGACGCAAATATTCACTGTAACTTTACCGCGAGCCCCACACAGACAAAATTCTACGATAATTAAGCAACATACATTTAATTCATCACTTTATAAATAATGAAAATAAATAATATAATAGATTAATAAACAATGTAATACATAAATATTATAATTTAATAAAAAATAAATAAGATAACTTAATAAAAAGTAAACAAAGAATTTGATATTATGTTAATGCAGTGGTTCTCAAAGGGTGCGCCGTAGATGATTTCCGGGTGCGCTCTCTGGTATTCCAGAAAAATATGTGCCCCGATATAAAAATAACTAGTGTTACTCTCTTTCTTATCAGCTTCTTCATTCAAAGACGTCAACTTTTTTTCATTCACATAAAAAGTCACCAAACTGCAATAATGTGTCAAAGAAGGGTTTCGAGAAAATGGGAGCGGTCATTTTCATGGTTAGTTATTTATTATAAGTGTTAGCGACCACGTGATTTTTTATTGTTTAAAAATTTCCATTTCATCCTCTGAAACTCCGCTGTCTGTAAATAGTATCCTGGGGGAGATGACCATATGGATATGAAGCTGTGAGGCGTTAGTAGCGGATGCTTATTTCTGAGAAATTTGCATATAGTACGCCTGCAATTATTTGTAGGTTTTTAATGCGCCCCGACTTCAAAAAAAAGTTTGAGAATCACTGCGTTAATGTAATAAATGTTTTTGTATGTAGCTCGATTTTTGCACTAACTAAGCGCCAAAGTGATTTCTCAAATGGTTTTTATTTATCGATTTTTACACTTATGTTTAAAAATGTTTGTTCGCAAATATATATATTGTTTCAAACAGACTTGAGCATTTTAATGAATCATCTAACAACAATCTTATTCACTTCTTTAGTGGAATATTAAAATGAAACATTTTTTTGCAGTGCGTATCGTAATAATAATAAAATATCTTCTGATCTTCTATTTACAATAAGTTAGAAAATATCGTACAAATATTTTTAATATTTAAATTTTTGCTTTTATTAAATTAAAGCTGGGTCATGGTCCATGCTTTAATTCGTCGTAAAAATCTCAAAATGTAAAAGAAAAAAAAATACCAATAATTTTTTTTATAAAAGTTAAATTGACAAGACAAATAAATTGACAGTGCTCTCCTGAGGTAGATAATTCGAAGAATTTTATTTCATTAGAAAAATTATTTTATATGAATAATGGATTACAAAAAAATGCATCAAAGTAAATAAAATTACTTCTTTCCAAGCAAGAATAGTGCAACCGATTCATTAGCAACCTGATGACCTACATTAAACTTAGATATATCCTCGAGGTTCAAATTTAGCCTCCTCTTTCTCTTATCTTTCTCGTCAAGAGGGAGTTGCGCAACTAACATCCGTCGCGAAAAAAATTAATGCAACAGAAAATTATACGCAAAAACCTGCATTTAAGTTGTAATAATGGGGATTAAACAAGTACTGTTTTTGTGTACGGTTATTCTGCTAGTGTTGTCATGCCTTTGTTTTGACAATCACGAAATAGTTGTTTGAGAAGTTTTTTATACTTGTCCGACTCGTGTCACTGTGATAACATGCGCAACTAACGAGCAAGAGGGTTCTTTAAATTCGTTGCAGTAAACGAGAAGATAAGACAGTGATTATAACAATTTATGTATGCATCTCGCGTTGACAGTCAGGCTGCCTGAAAGGATGTTTCCGAGTTTTCACTGATATTATATGCAAATGCGGCATAATTACTCCTAAAAAATTACTCCTCCCACCCCTCAAACAGGCAATGACCTTCTTTCATAGTGGCATATATGAATGGATTACAACGCCTACTGATGTACAAAAAAAAAAAGAATTATAATTCAGCTTGATTGGGTCTAACTGTTTTATATGCAATTAATTAGTTTTTAATCATGGGGAAATATAGAGGGATAAAAAGTGCTTTTTAAAATTTAAAAATGTATCAATTTTGCGTTTGAAATAAAAATGAAAAAAAAAAAAAATGCTTCAGGCTTGAATCAAATTAATAATAATTTGAAATAAATAAAATATTTTTATAGTAGGAAAAAAAGCCTAAATGATTCATCTTAATATTTTTTAAATTAAAGTATTCTTCTAAAACTATTTTTTTTTATTCCATAAGTCCAATTTGCTAAGGTTTGGTTTGATTTGATTTGTCGCATTACGGTGATTTTGTGCACAGTTTAGGCTAATTAGACTAGGACCTACAATTTAACGTAGATTCCAAACCAGTAACAAGCATCAAAGCAAACGGCCAAGATTCGAACTTGAAACCTGTGGTACTAAAGGCAAGAGCGCTAGCCATTGGCCATCAAGCCGCCCTAACTTGCTAAGGAGTCTGGGGTGGAGATTTAGAATTTTCGAACTTTTGCAAAAATATTGATAATACAATCAATTATGCCGATTATTTTGATACTAAAATTTTGAGGATGCACATAAATTTGCAAATCTTTTTTCAAACATTTAAAGAAGGAATCTTTTTGTTATCAATCGAATTACAAACTTTAAATGCTCTTCTGAATTAGAATACTTTTCTACCGTCCAGGATATTTTCAAACGTGGTGTATACAAAAGTTCAAAATTAGTTTATAATAAGCAAATGGTGTTTTATAAGTTTTAGATCAATTTGATACAAAATAATTAATATCAAAATTAAAAATTTTAAAAACTTTTTTTTTTTTTGGAAAAAGAATTAAATTTCTTAGTTTATAATATTTAAAAAAAAATTATTTCAATTAAAAATTTTTTTTAAATAATGTATAAATACTACAGGCATACATATATACATACATACCTGAAGTAATTGATTTTATATATATATATTACATACACAGACACACACCTACACATCTATATATATATAATCAATTACTTTAAGTGCCTAAAATTATTTTCTTTTAGCCACAATATTAGCAGCACTGAAGCATGTTGTGGAACATAGACTCAAATTTCTTATATTATTTAAGTATGCCTATAATTATTTTATCATTTCATGATGTAGTTTCATTTTCATAAAGTATCAACTTTTTAAAATTTTGTAAGATTTTTTGTTTTGGAATCGAACATTTCTTGTTTTGTGAAATTTATTGCTTGGTATGACATAAAAATCACATAAAGAGTTATTGCCTCGATGATGCAATAAATATAATCATATTTTCTTTTTATATGATGTATATATAATATATATATATATATATATATTTGTATGTATATGTTGTATATATTTTATATACATAATTTGAATTTAAAAAGGATATTAACTAATTACTCCCAATCACTTTGAAACAATTTATTATTATTTTTTATTAATTATTTATTATTAATTATTAACAATTTATTATTAATTATTTATTTATTATTTTATTTGTTTATTCATCTAAATATAACTGCATTTCAAAACTTTTTGCTACCATTAGTTTAATTTTAACACTATAACTCTAAAAAATTCTTATTTTTACATTTTAAATTACAAGAAAAACTTTAATTATTTACTTCAATTTATATGTCTCTTTGTAAAAACTCAATTCATCATTCTCAAAATATGAAAGGAAAAATTAATACAACAATTATAAGAGACGCAAGTCCATTCAACAATAAACAATGTCTCTTGGATATATTAAAATAATCACTATTATAAATTAAACAGGAACACAAACTGTAATAAGATGGCAAAAAAAAATAATAATAAATAAATAAATATAATAAAAATAATAATAATAATAATAATAAATAAATAAATGTGTTGTTTTTAAGATAAAAAAGGACCACTTTTCCATACTGTGTGCATTAATGAAGCGCTCTGCAAATACTCAGACTGCTTCAACCGTTTCTTTAAAGAATCCCGTTCAGAAATGAACGTTCGGTTCAAGGTCTCGTATTAATCATGAGGCAATGAAGAAAGGAAGCAATTCGCGAAGAGCAGCGCTGTTATCTCTTCATAAACTTGTTCTACTTCTTGTTGCATGCCCATCCCTGTCTGGATGTCACTTATTGTACACCGCACCTAAAAACTTACGGTGACGAAAAATAGAACTTCAAGGGAAACGAAGCCTATCTACCTATTGAGGTCGGAATGGAAGAGTGCCAAAGGCCGCCCGCACTTTCAAAATTATCGAGTATAATACTACTTCATTTCCATCTTTTACACTGCTTCTTTTAGAATTATGGCATCGGTAATTGCAGCAGTGGTTGACAAACAAACAGGGGTTTTAAAATTTTGTCACTCAAAGGGTGGAATATTTTTAGTAACCATAAGTTACACTTCGCCTGGTTATATCGCGCATGAAAAAATAAAACCACATAAAAGGACCTAACATTTTGGTTCTCAATGTTAACCAAAGTAGAAATTAATGTATAACAGGTAAGAGTAATTCTATATTTTTAATTTAATTAAAACTACATATCTTACTTTAAATCCTAATTTTATAATTTTCTACGGCCAGTATTGTTAAAATTAAACTAATAATAGAACATAGATATGATGTTCAATTATATCGCTTCTTTTCTTTGTTATCTGACATGAAGAACATGACATCTGACATTCTTTTCTTTGTTATTTGTCATCTGACATCTTCTTTTCTTTTCACCTGACATGAGAGATATAGCAAGGGGTAATGTAATAATAATCTGTCAATAAATAGTTATTTTAACTATATTTTATATAAAAAGAACACAGAAATGTTAGTTAACATTAACAATGATAAAAAAAAGGCACTAACATCAATCAGTTAATGGCGTATTAACATATTAATTTTGTTTTATATTTATTTCTTCTACGTAATTTAACCATATAATAGAACATGGTTAACTTAGCTTTCATAAATATCACTAGGCTTTGAAAATATTAAATCAATAATGAATTTCCTTTTGAAATTAGTTTCAGTATTTCTTAAGTTCTAACATTAGTTGCAGCATTGTATTACAGAATTCTGAATTATACCAAAACAACATCAATATTGAAATCCCTTGTCAAAATTTCTATTATAATTTTTTTTTTTACTATCTAATCTGTCAATAATAGTTATTAAAAATTTTTCTTACTAACTGAATTATAAACTTGGATCACAGAATATTATTTTTTGACTTTTGTGAGGTACCCCTTTCCCTAAATTTTATCAAAATTAGTAAAATGATAAATTGTTAGTTTCTATGCTGTGTTTCACGAAGTTTTACATCAACTGAGACAGTGTAAAGTTTATAAAAACATAGATCTCTACTATTTACGTCATAATATTTAGTTGTATTAGTCACTCACTTATGTACGAGTTCCTTTCTAAAAAAACATATTCACGTGTAATAGAAAGAATTTGAATATAATTTTTTGAATAACAATATTTATCCTATTTCCCTTAGCTTTATAATTCAAAATCTTTATATAAAAATAGTTTGAGAACGTTCCTTTTAAAAAAGATTAGTGAATCATCATGTTTCATGTCTTAAGAGTGAGCACCACAAAATTTTATCATACCAAATCAACGTAAGAATAAAATGCCATTATAAATGTCTTTGGTAAATAGAAAATTACAGCAATGTTACAGTTACAGTAAATGTCTTTTGGTAAATAGTATTTTGAGTTATAAAATAAAAAACTATATAATTTCATTTGCAAATCAAATAATGCATCCAAGATGACTTAGTTTAAAACGAGTCGGGATAATGAAAATAAAATTATTTTGTTATAGTTCATGTTAAAAAAAAATTCAAAAAAGAGCTTTTGTGCTTTAAGGTGTCCTCTGATTTTTAATGCTTCTTAAATTTTACTAATTTTTTTCAAAAATTTTTCAGTAAGTATATTGTAAAAATCTTTTTTTATTTTTATTTTATTAACAGGGGTGGACAACTTTCTGCATTTTGTTTACTCATCAAAGACTTCGATTTTCCACGTAGTCGGGATTGCTGGGTTGTGGAAATAATGCTGAGGCGTAATAGCTCTTCATTTGGTATCGTATAAGAGAAAATTCGGAAAATTCCTACCAGATAGTCCGTGTAAAAGGACATGTCCCTGCACACGTTATAATTTAAGTTAAGTGTAGCAATAGGTCTCCCTGGAGTATCCTAATCATCTTCAATCGGGTTTAAGTCCAGAGACGCAATAGCAACTCATAAAAAGAACAATTTACTTGTGAAGGTAAATTCTCCACCAACCTAACTTTATATGGTATAGCATTCGAAGGACAAAGGAGTTACCAACTGCACTTATGTAAAGGACGAACAATTGTATCAAAAATATCCTCTATATAATTGAGCAGTAACGATACCTCTTTAGGCAATATACAGATAATGAAGATTTCCAAAGAGATACTCATCCACAAGTCACTGCAGACACCAAATCTGTTATCTCCAGTGAGACCATCAGCATTCTTGAGTAACTTTGAAAACAAAATCTGATATCATCAGTAAGGAGGTATTCACAATGCTGTATGTCTCGAATACAATCCTCTATCGTGAAACCGTTGATCTGCTCACCAGCCTTTCCCAATGGCTGGTATCCAACCACTCACAAACTGGACCCACTTTTTCATGGATATGACTGAAATAATAGCAGGTTTCTGGCTCCTGTTTAATCAACAATCTTCTTGAGCTACTTGGCATACAAAATCTGGACTCCTCAGTAAAGAGCACAGAACTTCATTGACATACACTGCAATCATCATGTGGGCATACACAATTAAACCCTTCATTTTTCCTAGGTTGGTCTCTTCTTGCAGTTACAAATAGTATTTTATCTGCTGTACTATTATTTTTAGGTCTAATTCGGCTATCTTCTAGAAAATAATTCTGTTTTTAAAAATGCATTTCAAAGTCCTTGAATTACAAAAGGTTCATATTCAGTCATCTTACTACATAGAGTGATTCTGATCCTCTTCTATTCGCCCATTCGCTCGTCACTATCTTAATTCTTTAGATAAATGATTTTGAGCAATCCTTAATGGAAAAAAAACACGGCTTTCTCAAATTTCACTTCTTTGTTTCTAGTTGCAAGACTGCAGATGCTTTTAAAAAGCCTCTTAACTGTCACGTGTTCAATGACGTCAATTGACGGCAGCTGTTCTAATTTGCATACTATACTTTAATGCATCATTACTTTTACGCACACTGAGTAATTTTAACAAAATCTTATTAAATTTTTTTAGCTATGTAATTGAATCTTTCTTTTTTTTTCTAATTTTTTATTAAGAAACCACTGTATAATAATTCATATCTTACCTGAAATTCGAACACATCTTCTCGGTTATTTACTACACTCATTATCAAATGAGAAAGCGTCTTTCAGAATATTCAATGAGCAGACATTAATTAAAAGATTTTGTATCTGACAAGAAATCCGCTTTAATACGAAATAATCTTTCATTTTTATCAAATTTATACGTTTTTAAATTAATGTTCTTTAAATGTAAAATACATAGAAGAACTATTGTATTATACATTTATGGCTACGTGTTCTGTATACAACAAACTTTATTTCTTCCTTAAGTTCCTTCAACCACTTGTATATATATATATATATATATATATATATATATATATATATATCAGTTAGGTAGCTGAAGTTATTTTTGTAAAGCTAAACGATAATGTTGAATTTCCTTTTTCTCCTTTTGTTACTAAAAAAAATAGAAAGAGATAAAAGATTTCAAGATCATGTTATGGTAATTAGGTATAATTATTCTATATATTCTTTATCTTTCCTAATATACTGCGTCGCTTACCTTCGTATTTTCATATAAATAACCATATTATATAACCATATTGTGTTTCAGATTAAAATAACTCAATAACTTGTTGTCCTTGAGATAAATCCCTCTCTGACTCTTCATTTTACTTTCGACATTTATCCTTAGAGGTTAACATGATCAGATAAAATTATATAACAACTTTCATTATATATTATATAATATAATTTCTTATAAAAGGACTTCTATAAAAATAAGTTCTTAACTTCTATTATTAGCTCTCTGATTTGTAACCAGAAGCATATTTAATAAAAAAATAACTCATTAAAGGAAAAAATGAGCATAAGATTTTAATTTTTATCGTGTGAAATTTTTGCCAATGGATTAATTAATATTTGGTAAGGAAATTTAAAATTCCTTAAATTTGATGAAGTACATTGTTTTTTTAAAAGAAAAGATTTACTAGAAAAATCTTTTGTAAAGGTTACATAAGGTGAAAGTTTCTGCAATTCAGAACTAACACATTATTTTTATTCATTAAGTTAGTTATTCATATTAGAATGAAATCCTCAGAAGGTAAATATAAGAATTTAATGTTCTCAAGATTGAAATGGTTTCTTTGGCAAATTATAAATAAGGAATTAACACACTTTTAAAACACTTTTTATCACACTTTTTAGTATGTTACTTGAAGCTTTTTGCAGATGAAATTATCTCCAAGACCTATCAAATGGGAGGGGCAATTTTGAGCTGAAATTAAACGTGTGTGCCATGATAAGTCAAACTGTAGCTCATGTCACTGTAGCAGTATTAAAAAGTAAGAATTTCTGGGATTTTGACAAAGAGAGACCATGATGGTCAGATATCTGGATAAAAGCCTGTTGGGAGATGCAAGTTTTGTAAATTGTTCTCGGTGTATAATAATTAGCATGAATCAAATATGATTGCCAATAGCTGAAATATCTAAGGTAGGTCGTTGATAAGTACAAGATAATTGATTGAAAAAGTGAATTACGGCTTTGTCAGCTTATTCTTGTTGATATACTTGGTAATGTAATAGAGTGGTAGCCATCACCAGTGAAATTATTTGAGTTGAAATGAATGTATCGCAATGCACATTTAACATACTGTTGTTTATGGACTTTGAAGCCAACGTATTATTGCTATGTCTTTCCTAAATGCAATTCATTAGTATAAACGCTGGCTGTGGGAACGTAGTCATGTAAAATGGACTTTGAAAAAGAAGGTCGCTTGAATGAATGCTATTTTCTGTATGTAATGTAGATAAGGGAATCCATGTGAGTCTTGTATGGCAGAAATATTTTCATTTTGATTGTTTTGTTTGGAGGGATGCAATCTGATGGTGGTAGAGTTATGATGTGAATGGTGTTTTCGGTGAAAACTTCATTCCATGATCATTGTACAAGAAAATCTTTGTGTCTCCCATACCTGAATATTATTGGGAACCTGTTGCATCCTTTAATATCCACCGTCTTTGACATCGTGCGATAGGTTAATGCTCCTTATCACAAGGCTAGTACGACTTTATAATGGTTCGAAAAACGTGCTAATAAATTTTTTAATACCAGAACTGCGAAATTTTTCCTAACATTAATCTAATCAAACACTTATGATTTCCTTTAGGTAACAAGTACGATCATCAACACCACAAGAAAATTACAAGAAGTGGATCAACTTCTGTTGTAATCATGGTGTAATACCTCACTAGCTAGTCTAGTTGACATCTGATTGAAGGCACTCTCACCGCGTTAAGGTTCTTTTTATTTTACAAAAAGTAAATACACCATATTGTAAAGAATGCTTTACTATTTTAGCTGATTGGTGTATATCAACTTCCTTTAAATAAGTATAGACATTATAAAAATGTATTTATGAAGAGACATATCGGCTAAAATATTCTCATAATCAGACAAGATGACTTTTTAACAACGTATCTGATATCTTCACCGGTGTGAATTAGGCAGTTGCGAGTACAAAAAATAGTTTAATAAAGGGAATCTTGAATGCTTTTTTATATTTACAGTGCATTTAATATAAAGAAATTTCAAAACTGTATATATTTTCCTACTGTGTTGAAAGGTTAAAATTATTGCTTCACTAATGATAAATGTATTCCATAAATTAATTTAATTGAGCAGAGTGGCATTGTTATGTTAATTTTGGTTTAATCAAATATACTTAAAATGAAATAGTACGCCAAATGCTGCTTGAATAAAATTAGCAATTTATTGTTACACAGTAATACAGGATATTTCTTTCATTCGTTGTTCTTTTTAAACGTGTGACATGCCACCACATCTACCCAACCTGAAGGAAGAAGGAAATTAACCTTGACATTCTTAAAAAATTTCAAAGCTAAAATAGATGATTGCTTCATGTACCTAATTCAAGTTTGAAGGTCAATGTCAATACCAGTTACATTGTAGACACGTTTTGTTAATATGGATACAACATGACAAAACGTGAAACAGAAAAATTGAGCGGAATCCGTTTAATAGGCTTCAATTTTTAAGCAACTGTTTATGATCCCATTTAACTACATTCGCGTTTCATTGCAATCTTCATAAATTTCTGTAGATAAACAAGTAATTATATTTAAAAACTATGTTTTAAAATAAACCAGTATCATTTGAAACTTGAATTGAATGTAATATTCATAAATTACAAATACCCCGTTGCCAAAGCAGCAAATGAAATGTATATCGCTTTAAAAATAAAAAATAATTTTTTTTTTTTTTTTGGAAAATCTGGATGTTATACAGCTATAAATGAAACACGATTTTTAACTCGATTATGAAATTTAAAATTGTTGCACAATATTTGTACATTGACGTATTTCTCCATGAGAATTAATTTTTATTCTTTAAGGTGATTTAATGAAAAAGGAGCTGTCTGTGATCCCTTTAACCTAAACACATTTTTTCCTTATAAGTTTCATAATTTTCTGAAAATAAACTAGTAATTTTTTAAAAAGAATGTTTTAAAATAAATTTCACGTTGCCAAAGCAGCAAATGTAATTTATAAGAATAAAAAAAAAAAAAAATATTATTATTATTATTTTTTTTTTTTTTGAAAACTGGGTATTATACAGCTATAAATGAAACAAGAATTTTAACTCGATTAGGAAATTTAAAATTGTTGCACAATATTTGTACATGGACATATATCTCCATGAGAAGCAATATTTACTCTTTAAGGCAATTTAATGAATGTAAAGCAACTGTTTATGATCCAATTAAACAAAAACCTTTTTCCTCATAATCTTCATAATTGTTTCTATGTAAACAGATAATTTTGTCTAAAATAATGTTTTAAAATAAACCAACATCATTTGAAATTTGAATTGAACGTAATATTCATAAATTAAGAACGTCTCGTAGTCAAAGCAGCAAATGCAATGTATATGATTTAAAAAGAAAATAAAAGTATTCCTTTTTTTGAAAATCTGGGTGTTATACAGCTATAAATGAAACAAATTTTTAACTTGATTAGGAAATTTAAAATTGTTGTACAATATTTGTCATTGACGTATCTCTCCATGAGAAGCAATATTTACACTTTAAGGTAATTTAATGAACATAAAACAATTGTTTATAATCCCAATAAAGTAAACACTTTTTTCTTCATAAGCTTCATTATTGTTTGTAAGTAAACAAGAAATTTCATTTAAAAATAATATTTTAAAATAAACAAATATCATTTGAAACGTGGGGGAAAAAAGTCACGAATTAATAGCTTGATAAGATATATTTTCAATGATTATGTAGGACAATAAAATTTATTTTAAATTTAAAATCTCGTCAAAAGCCTCTTTAAAGTTATTATTTTCTTTTACATTCGCTGCTACTTTTATATTAACTTCTGTTAGGTTTCGTAAATTTTTTTAAATACTCGTGAGCTTCATCTTCTATTCGTTTCGCTGGCCAACTACTCGCTTTTTTTTTTTTTATTCAGTATATGATATTATAGCTCTGACAAATGACAGTAGTGAATGGTGCCAATCGTAAAAGTTTAGTATTAAGTATCCAGTAAGTAAAAAACAGAATCTTGTTTAGGATGCGTAAATCTAAACGAAATTAAAATTAAAACCGTCCAATTTTCAGACATGTATCGTAAACATTTTCCTTGGTAAGACTTCATGAACTTCTTTATTTCCTTCAACTTTTAAATTTTTAAGCACCGTATAAAACAGATTTCGAAAATAGTAGTAAAGTAAATAAAAAGTAAAAAAAAAATTGTCCAAGTTTTAAAATAAATATAGACACACGCCGTAAAACAAGAGAGAAAAAAAACACTGTAAGGAGGTGTAATTCGAATGACACATAAATGTGATGTTCATGCATTGGAGAACAAATTATTAAAATTTCAGAAAAATGAAATGTTGCAGAAGATACAGCTATGTCTAACGAACTAATCATTCAAACTTTGGCTCACTTCTTTCTCATACTCGGTATTGATACATAGACATTTTGGATATTCCCCAGTGGGATATCTTTCCAAACTCTCTCCGATTGTCGAGTTAGATTGGCGTTATAATTTTTCACTAGTTTGATTCCGAAATGTAGAGTTAGTAAAAATGTCATACAAAGCACCCCACGCTTTTAGAACAGTAACATTCATTTTATTGTCAGTAATTTTATTCTTATGTTAATAATTATTTTTTACTTTTTAGTTTGATCAACTGTAAAAACGTGTTTTTTAGTATTTTTAAACTATAATTTTTGTATATATTTTTATTAAATAGACGATGCGTTAAATTCTTTTGCTGGAATCTTTGATTGTATACTATAATTTTAAAATAAGCTCTAACTCCTGAATTTTTCCGCTAGGAGGCGCTGCGAATTTTATTATCTTGTAACGCATAGCCATTTTACTTATACCAAAGACACCATTTTCATAGCTATCTAATACATTTTACCAGTTATTTTATCTGAAATTGACTTAGGTATTTACGATGTTTAAAGTAAAATAATAAATGAAGTAAAATGTATTAATAATAGAATAAAAATAAGAGTACTGAGAAAAAACATAATTGGTAGAAAAATTAAGGAATCGCTAAATTAAGACATTTAACGTCTTAAATAGAGTAAGATATGTTTTTCTATGCTAAGGCAAATTAGGCAATTATGCTAATTTCTTTGTTAGATGAGAGCGGAAGTTAAGAATATAACTTAATGAGCTTCTAGAAGGCTGACATAAAAAACAAGAAAAATTAATAAAGAACTAGAAGACTAATAAGATTTCCTTTCCGTTTTTAAGCCCCTTCATATGTTTTTATTTAATGAAATATACAGTTTGAATTAAATTTTGCCGATTTCTTAAGGCTTTTTATAGAAGCTCTTAAATAAGAGTTACAATTAAATACAATTTAAAAACTTTTGGCCATTTCTGTGAATTTATGTCTTGCCAGTTAGATTCAAATACCTTTCTGAAGAACTGATTTAAAATTGAAGAACAATTCTTCACGTTTTATTTTTAGTAGTGTAATATTTTCCAATAAAATTTTTTTTTCTGCAGAAATTAAAATAAAACATGATTGGTTTTTAAAAGTATTAAGTGACTAGGACTTAGTTAAAGAACTTAGTTAAATCTAATTTTAACGAATACTAGAACTTAGTTAAACCTCATTTTTAATAACTTCTAGAACTTAGATAAACTTAGTTAAACTTAATTTTAATGACTACTAGAACTTAGTTAAACCTCATTTTAATGACTACTAGAACTTAGATAAACTTAGTTAACTAACTTTGTTAAACTTAATTTTAATGACTACTAGAACTTAGATAAACTTAGTTAAATAACTTTGTTAAACTTAATTTTAATGACTACTAGAACTTAGTTCACTAAGACTTAGTTTTTGTTCTCTTTTAGCTTCAATTTTATTGCATAGGAGTATCTTATAATGAATCATGGAAATTAATCGTATGCACAGACATTTTTATCAATATTTATTTTTAGCGTGGAATTTGAAGCATTAGGAAATAAAAATGAGCTGATGCGATAGTAAAAGCTAAATTCGTCCTAAGTTTATCACCGAACTTATAAAAAATATATTTAGATTGGGTAAAGGTCCAAATTTTAGGAAAGATCTAGAAGCATTCCTCTTGAATTTCAATCATTCAATATTTATATTGATTATCTGCTGTTAAGTACTGATAGTAGTCGCGCGAGCCTGAAGTGAATTATGTTGACAGAATCTTTTGACGCCTTGACCCTCGGTCATTGATCGAATCGGTTTCCCTACAGACGAACTCTAAACATGGGGTTTCTGAAATGCTGTGGCATTCCAAAAGCGCTGTTGCATGGCTAGCAACAAATTAGCAAGTACTTTGGAATTGAGATTATCCCTGAAGTTAAGAGAAAATCTCAGAATTTTTAATGGATTTGCAGTTAATGATTGATGGAGAAAACCAAAGTTCAAAGTCAAAGCTCTCTATAGTAACAGAACTCTGTTACTATAGTGTTCACTGAAACTCAGATTTCTCATTCAAAAATAATAATTGCTTTCCCAAATATAAAAAATTTAATTAGTTCACAAAAATTAGTAGTAAATGTAGTGATTAGTTACTGATAAACACAGAGTGAAAATATAAACTTTTAAATTATTAAAAATACGAAAAAAAAAGAAAGCTGTTTAGCATTTGTAATATTTTTCATTACTGACTCTTCTTACAGGTAGTTTTAACTCATGAGGACAAGCTCAGAGATAAAGATTATTCTACATAGTTATATTTATATTCTCTTGTATATTGACAATAAGGGCCCTGATGGCTGAGAGCTGGTGCTCTGTGACTTCGGGTTCGTATTCCCGGTAGGGCCACGGATGTTTATAATGGTTCGCAATCCACTTTAAACCGTAGGTTCCAGTCTCATTTAACTGTAGAGTGTTGTGGGGGTAGTGTTAGTCGCGTCCGTAGCATATCTTCAAGCTACATGTGTCCCGTGCCCAAATAGTGCTAAATGAGTAACAGCGTTCGTCGGTGCAACCCACATTTGACTGCTCACAGGGAAATGGTCGATACGACAATCCTCGATGTAAGTATATATATATCTATATATATATAAAATCTCTATATATATAAAATATCTATATATTATATAATATTATAAAATCTTGTACTAAAATTTGAGGGAGATTTCAGCATGTCACAAAATTGAATTCATTAAACTTAGTCATGCAAAAAATTAAAGTATTTTAACTAACATTGTTTAGCAAACAATTTGTGTTTCAGAGTATAATGAAAATAAATTGAATATTTGCCGATCTTTTAAATAATCTTCGTTGAGGTAGAAATTGATTACTCTCAATTTTTCTGCTTTCTTAATATCTTACTAAATTTTAATTTTGTTTATATATTTTCCATTATATTTTATTGTACTTTATATTTAAGAAAAATGTGGCTATTAAAGCTACAATATTTCTTCTTCTTCCAACAGCTCCATGGTGGGCCAAGGCCCTCTGCCTATCATCAGATTTCGAGACAGGAGATGTTTTTCTTTTTACAGGGCAGGGTTGTCCACCCTACGCCCAACGCTATACAGTCATATTAGATTAGGATCTACCGTTTAAAGTGGATTCCTAACCACTAAAAATATTCAAGGCACCGCCGGGATTCGAACCCAAAACCTGTGGCACCGAGCGTCAGTAACTCTGTCATCAGACCCCTATGTTGCTATCAATCATGTGCAAATACCAAACTCAATGGAAATGCTGACAGAAAGATCACATTTATCTCCTTTTAGCTAATTAACCAACTCCCTGGCTCTACAGCTCATGGTGGGCCAAGGCCATCCGGTTACTGGCAGACTTTGGGAAAGGAGAAAGTTTCTTTTTATCAGAGGTAGGGTTGTCGACCGTACGACCAGGCCCTATGGTTTAAAGAGGATTCCAAACCACTACAAATATCCATGCCACCGCCGGAACTCTAGCTAGTTACTCGGCCATCAGGCCTCAACAAGATTTGACGTAACGTAATAATGAAAATCTGACAACTAGGAAGTGAAAATAAATGCTGTTTTATAATTTTTTATATTTTCAAAAGTTTCTCAAATTGCAAAGATGGAGAAATTAATATATTTTTGTTCTTTTTCTCTGCAAACAGTTTTTGTTCTCTTTTTTCAAATTTGAAAAGTGTAAATGTTTTAAAGTCCATGTCGTGCTACTGCGCGTGATCCCTGAGGAATTCAGAACATTTCACAAATGAAGAATGTTGCGCAAGGAGAATGCAATAAGTTAAGGGGGAAACAAAAATATAATCAAATATTTCCGCAATCTTGGAACGAAGCACAATTGTTTTTAGCAACATTTCCTACTTTCGATATGACAGAAAGAAACTTTAGTGGGTGAATTTCGATTCGGACAAATTCAGAATCACTTTAACATTAAAGATACAAATAATCTTCTATTATTTGTTAATGCCATGGAGCTAGATATAAAAGTCTGTCTTGTTAAGTTAACATTGATCGAAAAATATATTTATCTTCATTAGTTACATTGGCGTCTGTATAAAAATAATAAATAAAGCAAGTTTAATTAAGAACAAAATATTGAAATTAGTTACTCTGTATTAATAAAAAAGAAGTTATAAACAGGCCAGCATTAAAGTATGTTGTGCGAATTCTGCTTTTTCCATGAACTCTTATTTAATAACATAAAAAACATATCCCCATAAAACTCTACTTTACAATACACTTTGGTTATTATAACTAAATACAGATTATTGCAGAAAAAAATCCCTCAAAATTAATGTTGCAGGCAACTATTACAATGCATAGAAAAATTTATATTTGTAAAAATTATTAAATTTTTTTATTTTTCCTAGTCCAGACTATTTTGATCTGCAGATCAAGTCCACGGTTATTAAAATAAAATATATATAATTAAATAAATCAACATTAAAAATTTTTAAACATGAACCAGTAGTTTATATTGTTTACACATAAATAAATCAAATGTTCATTAGCAATAATACAACTGTTTTGCTAAATGCTTCAATAAAAATTAACACTAAGTTTCATGTTATTAAATGCTTATTAAAATAAGCATGTTATGTTATCTTATCTAATGTTATTAAAATAATTTTTCTAAATACTTTCTTTGGTGCTTTTTTAAACTTTTTTTAATTGTTTGAAAGTAATGGAAGTCATAATCTTAGTATAAAGCAATTTTCTTATTTTTTTTCCTTTTGATAATTTTGAAAGAAAATTATTTCCTCCGTCAACAGTTTGGATTAATGAAAAAAAAAGTCTCAATAAATTTATCCTTGTCTCAGTACTATTTTCATCGAATATAATTGTCATGTTATTGTCATTGGAATATATTATTCCACAATTGTCGATTCTATAATTTGATCTTCTGATCTCTAGATTAATGATCATTGCTCTTGATATTTGTTGTCATTCTTTAAATTGTTATAAATATTTTTTTAAACACGTCATAAAAAGCAATTCTTAACTTATTTGCTACTTAAATCTTACGTTGTAAAAAGAACCTAAAACTAATAATTATTAAATGTATGCTATTCAGAAATATTTGAATTGCATTTTTCAATGTCATATGTAAACTGTTGTAACTTGTATAGAAATTTAATTTCAAAAAAAGCAAAAGGACAATTTTATAAAATCTTTTTCAGTTGTGTCATTTTCTCCTCATTTCCATCTTATGAATATAATATAGTTGAGTCATCAAAATACACTTTGGGTGAAGTAAATTTTTTAATTTCAATGCCAATGGCATGGAATGTAACTTGGAGAGATAAAAACAGGATCAGAAAAAAAAATTCTCACAAGTAACCATCAATATATAAATATATTATATACTACTATGCTCCAAAAGTAAGACCAATTATTTTGTTTTCAAAAACTCTTTATTTATTCTTCCAAATTTATTTCATCGTCTTCAAAGTAGTCCCCTCCGGACACAATGCACTTATGCCAACTTTTTTTCCAATCCTCAATGCATGCTAAAAGTCATCGGCAGGGATGGCCTTCAAGGCGCGCAGCGATTCAAGTTGAATCTCTTCAATCGAAGGCCCGAGTGGCTAGCGCTCTGGCACTCGGTACCACAGGTTTCGGGTTCGAGTCCCGGCGGTGCCATAGATGTTTGTAGTGGTTCGGAATCCACTTTAAACTGTAGGTCCCGGTCTGTTTAGCCCTCGTGAGCACAAGATGACCGTAGAGCGACAAAACCAAAAATCAATCGACTCGAAATGGCGTCCCTGGAGTGTTTTTTTTTTTAATTTAGGGAATAGCCAGAAGGCGCACGGTGTGCATACGGTGGTTGTGGAACGATATGGGTTTAAATTTTCGCGAAAAAGTCACAAAGAATCAATGCAATGTGAACAGGCGCATTCAGTGTTTTCGGCGCCAATCGAGATTTGACGCGTTTAAGGCCCAAAATGGAATTGACCGATCCTTTTGAAATTCCAACATCAGTAACAAGGTCTCTAATTGTAAATCGAGTGTTTGCAAGCACCAAATCTTTAATTTTTGGACACGAGCTTTGTTGGTTGAGATTGATGGTCGACCAGAGCACTCTTCGTCTTCAACGCGTTCTCTGCCTTCTTTGAACTGTTTATACCACTTCAAAACATTTCTTTCCGATATAGGAACGCTCACCTAATGCCTTCCACAACATTCTATGCGTTTCTGCAAACAAAATTTAATGCAAGTTCTTTGCTCAATTAATTCAGACATTTCAAAAATCGCCGGAATCAGTTTTAGCGTCTCACAAAGCCAAGCGTAACTCAAACACTAATGGATATTTTGACGTCAAATTTCACACAGATATCAAGGACAGGGCCAGCAAGCTGAAAAAGGAAAAAAAAAAAAAATTGAAATTCCATAAGCCCCTGGAATTTTAAATTGGTTTTACTTTTTGGACACAGTAGTATGTTATATAAATTATAATTTCAATTTTATATTAATTTTTACAAGTAATGTAATAAAATTAGTGACTGAATAGTAAGTATATAAATGTCTGCTCTGTATTGTAGAAATCCTATTTACCTTGAAGAAACCTTTATGAGGTCTTTATTATCATTTTTACACATTTTACAAGGTTGATTGATAATAAGTTCCAAGGATACTATTGGCCGCTAGGACATTTGTCGTATTTTGTTGAACTTTCTTTTTATTGATTCGAAGAAATAATAACATATCGAATGAATACATGAATACTAATTCAGTATAGAAATAGATATGGAGTACACTTCATAGACAATTGATCTGTGGCACTTTTCGGTTCAAAAGTAAAATGAATGGTGAAATTTCCTCTTTTTATGAGCGAAAGGTCACCTTCTAAGAGGATGTTAAATTTGTTGTTGAAAGAAATATTTTGTTTCTTTTAAATGGAACGTGAACAATTATAGATCGATCAATAAAGGAAATTTTATTTTGTTTCCAACTCGAAAACTAGTAGACAAATTTGCCTTAGCAACATTCGTCTTTTTTTGTAGCAGTTTTGTAAATAATACGTTTAAATAGAAATGAAGGAAGGGAAAGAAAATTAACTTTTTAAGAATAATTACTCTCATATTTCATATGTAGTATAACTTTTATATTCTTTGTTATTAAATTATGTCATAACTTCTTAATCGTCCTAATTTGAGGAAAGTGGGGTGTTAAATTGAATTCATGCAATAGGAAAAACTTTAAAAAATATTTGCATTTTATATCTGAATGATGAATTAAATTTCGCTTAAACGTATGTTATAAACAGACAACAAAACCAAATATGGTGTTCCATCACAACAGAAGCTGCCCTCCTTCCACGAGACCACACTGGGTTCTTGGACTCGGTCTAGATATTGTCTACCAAGTGTTAGAAGACACAACAACAAAACCAAAGATCATGTCTCAGTCCATGTCTGTTACGCAAACAGTGAAAGAATTTTAACCTGAAGGAGTGTTAAATGGATAACAATTTTAACAATACTGCATTTAAGAAAAAATTTTGGATTTAAATAACGTTATCCTGTGTTGTATCCGAGCTCTGATTTGGTTCAGTTGGTTTAATAAAATTTTAATAATAATGGATGCTTTCATAAAAGTAAATATAATATAATTGAGAGGTAAATTTGTTTTGGGTATTAAAAGGAATCATGTTTAAATTCATTTATTGAATCAGTTGGCCAAACAATATTTGAATAGTAAGATCTTCAACAGAAATATGAGAAATAATTGAAATATTATGTAGATAGAAAAATTACTTTGTATGTATCCATTTAGAATAAAATTGATTAAACTAATTATGGAATAGTTCAATTACATTTTTAAATGAACAATCTTAACGTTTTAAGTAACAAGTATTTTTACGATAGGAAAATGCATAGATTACATTTTCCAAATATTTATTTTTATATTTGTCTGAAATTAATCCTTCAACTGAATAAATGAAAATAAAAAGTATCTACGAATTCTTTTAACTGTCAAGCCCAGTGATTAAAAATTAGATAACATATAAAGAGTAAAAATTTTACCTTTTATCGATAATAATTATAAGACAAATTTTTGCAACACTTTAATTACTATCATATAATGATGCTAAATGTTTAACACTAATGTTAATTAAATTAGTTAAAATTATTAAATTAGTTTGTTCACAGTGAAAAAATTAACTAAAATAGCTTAATTAACTAAAATAATTTATTTAATTTAATTAAAATTGAATTAAATAATTATTTAAACAATTATAAAAAGAAATTAATAATTAAATAATTATAATAATAATTAAGTGATTCATTACCTCAATTAACTAAAATTAATTAATAAACTAGTATTTCTCTATTTAATAAATTCTATCAAGGGACAAGATTCGTTATTTGTTCAAGGTATCTACTAAAATACTGAATTATAGAAAATAATAATATTATTATTATTATTAATATTAATAATAAGGCTTCTGAATGATTGCCGATTCTTGAATGATTGCCGATTGATTCAGTTCTTTCAAACCGAATGATTATGTTCCGAATCCTGTTATCGCTAGGAGATATTCTGACATTAAAATACTACAAGTATTTTCTTTGAGATTGAATATTTAATCTTTCACTGCAATAGAAAATCTCAATGAGTTTTACTCTTTGTTGGACATCCGTAGCCATTTTAATCACCTCCAAGGAATGCTCTAAATCCTTTAAAAAAAGAAATGAAAAGAAAAAGACTGGAAAAGAACAAGTTATGACTTTTTCAAACACTTCAGTTTATTTATCGCAATAAAAATTTTAATCTAAATAAAAGTTACATGACGTAAAAGAATTTTATATCCAAATATCTTATATTATATTTTATATCCTTCTTGAATTTTGCTTTCAAAAACATATTTTTATGCAACACATTAAAAAACAATGTATTTAAAAAGACTAGATAAATAAATATTTCCTTCAAAAATCTAAAAAAGGACGCATAGTGGTTAAAACAGCATGATAAAAAAAACAGCAAAAAAAAACAGCATGATGATAAACGAATACAAAGTAGCAATATTTTCTTAAAACTGATTCTTAATGCATCGCATTTTCGAATAAATAAATAAGAAGATCACTGAACGAGTTCAATGCTAAGATAAAAAACAAAAGTAAAGGCTATGACATGGGAAGAAATAAAGAAAGGAAATGACGTAAATGCATTTCAGATATTTCAAAGACGTGTTTCTGCGTACGCCAAGACCAGTTTTTAAAAAATTAACATGATTAGAATTTCAATTGGGTTTCTGCAAATATGTTTCTTAAGATTTCATAACAGTTTTTCAAAGTTTAATTCTAATTATTTTATGCATACACATGAAGTAAATTGTAATGAATTACTCGGTATAAATATTTAAACTTGAAAATGTGTACATTTCATTGTAAAGTAGTGGTATATACAGTCTGAGTAAAAACTTTAAGGCCAGTTGACATTTTGAGAAAATGCGGAAACATTTAAACTGAAGAATTAAAATACCATTTGATTGATAATTATTGAACTTAAATGAAAGAAAAAAAGTAGAAAAAATTAATTTGCAAATATTTTATTATTAGAAAATATTACAGAACACACAGATGAATATTTGAGCCTGAGTAAAAAACTTTAAGGCCAACATAGAAAATAACATATAAGAAAAAAATTACAAATTCTTAGAAGGTTGTGTAGGAGCCATTACTTCGGATTACTTCAAATATTCTTGTTTTCATGGATGAAACGAGTTTTTGACAAAGGGTGGGTTCGGTTTTATACCATTCATCTTCGATAGTAGATTTCAGCTCTGTTGTTGATGTAAAATGTCTCCCATTTGCATAAACTCTGCTTGCTAAGTCAGCCCAAAGGTTCTCGATTGGGTTGAGGTCTGATGATCTAGCTGGCCATATCACAGTCTCAACATTGTTGACTTAGAACCAATTTTTGTGCTGTTACTCGAATGGATCGGTGCATTGTCTTGCTGATATTTCCAATTTTCTCCAGCAAGACATTCAGCATTTGGCAAAAGATGATTTGTTAGGACATTTTGGTATCCTTGTGAATTCATTCTACCTGAAACGAATGCAATTGAGCCCCACCATTGTAAGAAAAACAGCCCCAAGTCATGACAGACCCTCCACCTAATTGGCGCTTGGAAAATATTTCTTTTCATTTCTTATATCATGCCAGTAGAAATTCCAGCCATCTGGTCCATCCAAATTACATTTTTTTTCGTCAGAAAAATAATTTCTATCCATTGGTTGTCCCAGGTCATGACTTTCTGGCGAAAGTTCAAACGCTCTATTTTGTGTCTCTGCAGTAACTGAGGCTTAGTCAGTTTTGCAGTATAAGTGTACCTTCAGACCTTCTAATTGTGTTATAAAATTTTTTTTGACAAACTTTTAAACCTGTCGTCGGAATCAGTTTCCTGGTTGAGTACTTTCCAGTAGATGCAAGTTGGCAAACTCTTCTTTTATCACGCGAAGACAAAGCTTTAGGTCTTCCTCCAGTATTCTTTTACCACAATTGTCTTTCAATTTAAAAAAATTGTTGACTACAGTCTTTGATCTTCCTATCTTTATCGCAATAGCACGACTACTCATTCCTGTTGAAGACAAAGCTTCGATCTGTCCTCTTTCAAGATCAGTTAGATTCTTTATCCTTCGCCATCCTCACAAAGATCACCAATACTTCGAAGAAACGTATGACAAATATGAAAATTGCAGCGTTGCCACAAGCTAGTAGTTGCAATGGTAATTACACGATTATATATTATATTTATTTTTAAAAAATGACTGGTGGCCTTAAAGTTTTTACTCAGGCAGAAATACTAATTTTGTAAATAACCACATGTTTCTCATAATTATGTATTTACAAATTATGTTTACAGCATTTATTTCTTATCAATGAACTTTAATAATTAATATTATTTGAATCCCTTTTATTTTCATTTTACATTTTCTAAAAAAATTTTTACTGGCCTTAAAATTTTTACTCAGGCTGTATATAATTTTAGTATATAAATAATTAAATAAAATCTCAAATTTTACCAACCTTTTCTCCGTAACTGTTTCTTATTGTTCGTTTCAAACACTAAGTTTTTTTTTTGTTCTGTTTTTCATTAAGACTTAAAATAAAGCAAAGATCTTTAAAATCCCAAGGTTTTGGTTTTGTTTATCGCTCTACGATCCTTTTTTTGCACACTTCAGGATAATTAAGACCGGGACGTTCCGTTTAACGGGGATTTCGGACCGCTAACAAACATCTATGGCAACGCCGGGATTCGAACCTGAAACCTGGAGTACTAAATGCCAGAACGCTAGCCAATTGTCTATCAGGCCTCTTCAATCCCTAAGTTTTGGTTTGTCGCTCTACGGTCATCTTGTGCGCACTTTAGGCTAAACAAACCGGGACCTACAGTTTAAAGTGGATTCCGAACCACTACAAACATCCATGGCACCGCTGGGATTCGAACCCGAAACCTTTGGTACGGAGCGCCAGACCGCTAGCCACTCGGCCAACAAGCCCCTCAATCCCTAAGGGGAAAATACACTGCTTTCCAACCCTAAGAAAACGTACAGTGCTCCCTAACCCTAAAGAGATATGCACTGCTTCCTAAATATAACGATAGCCTGATGGTCTTTGGCTAGCGCTCTGGCTTCAGGTTCATATCCTGACGGTAGCATGAGTGTTTGATAGTGATTTGGCATCCACGTTAAACTGTGGGTCCTGAACTAATTAGCCTACAGTGTACAAAAAAATTACCTTAAAGCGACAAACCAAACCTAAATCTAAAGAGGCATACACTGCTGAAAACCAATAAGGGGCAATGTGGATTTGATGTGAATCTATTAACGATAGAATCTTATTTAAAAAATAAAAGAAAAGAGATATTAAAATGTAAAATTAGCACACTTACAAATTTGAACAATTTGAGATTAAAATAAAAAATTAGTTGGGAAAATTGTTTGTGATATCAAGAAATACCAATTGTTCGCTTCGTAAGAAATGTGCTTGAAAGTTAGCAAATGATATATGAGCCGAGCTGTAACAAAGTTTGAGTGGGTGAAGAAAAGAACAAAATGCTGAGTTCTAAATACGAAATCTAAACAACGTAATTCACCCCAGTCTATTGCTTGAGAGTTTTAAATCATTTACAGTGGGTACAAAAAGTATTTGCACACTTACATTTTTGCTTGCAAATCATAAAAATTAAGCATTAAGAAATACATAAATTGGTATTGCCAAAGTAGAATAAGTTTAATCACCTAAATTAAACAGAAAAAATACAATAACATAAAAAAAAATTTATTTTTGCAACAAAATTAAAATATCTCGTGTCAAAAAGTATTTGCACACCCGCATGAATACAAAAAGAAATATAATATATAAGAAAATTTCAAATAACTAATATTTAGTATGCATTCCATTAGCATCTATTACTGCTTGTAATCTTGCTGGCATTGATTTAATTAAATTTTTGTAACAGTAGGGTCAATATTTGACCACTCTTCAATAAGAGCTTGTTTAAGTCTTCTTTTTTTCTTACTTTTAAATCCAAAGAATTCCACAAATTTTCCAAAGGATTTAAGTGTGGTGATTGTGGTGGAGTAGCAAGTCTTCTGGGTACATTATAAAGCAACCACATTCGTGTTATACCGGCAGTGTGCTTGGGATCATTGTCTCTCCTGAAAATAGTACGAATTACAGATACCCAATTTTATTGCACTTTGTGGAAAGTTATCTCGCAACACATCAATATAGGTTGGAGCTGTCATATTCCCATCAATGAAACACAAATTACCAACTCCTTTGTAGCCATGCACTCCCAAACCATAACAGAGCCTCTCCATGTTTAACTGTAGTGGGTAATACATTTTTTAGTATGGAATGCAAGGCTTTCTCCAAACTAATTTGCTGCCATCTGATTTAAAGATATTGAACTTAAGTCGGAGAATATGACATTTTTCCAGAAATCAATTGGCTTATTGATATATTTCTAGCGAATTCGAGTCTCTTCAGTCTATTTCGTTCATTTATAAAAGGTTTTTTTCCTTGGAGATCTCCCATAAATTTGTGCATCGGGCAGGACATTTCGAATTTTTTGGGCATAATTTGAACTCCAGATGTTGAAGCGATATCATTGGCTAATGTTAGCGCACGAACAAATGGATTTTTTGATGCCTCTTAAAATTTTTCGTTAATCGCTGTGAAAGTTTCTTTGGGCATCCAGAACGCAAGTTATTTGATGTAGATCTTCTTTCTTTGTGACGTTTTATAATGTACCGAACAGTAGAAAAGCAAACATTTACTTTCTTACCTATTTCTCGATAACTTAGGCCATTTTCACGAAGAGAAACAATTTTTTCTCGCAACGAGGCAATTCAGATTTCTTAGGTGCCATCACAAATTGAAATCAACAATCAACTGATAAAGTATCGACACTACCTCCCTTTATAGTCGTCTTACGTATGTTATTTACTGCGGATAACTATCAAATAATTAGCAAAAAATGCAAATTTCTAAAAGTTGAGTTGAGTGTGCAAATACTTTTTTTGACGTAAGATATTTTAATTTTATTGCAAAAAATTTTTTTTACTTGTATTATTGTATTTTTTAAAATTAGTTTAGATGAATAAGGTTATTGTGTTTTTAAAATGCCCATTTTTGTACTTTTAATGCATTTTTTATGAATTGTAAACAAAACTATATGTGTGCAAATACTTTTTGTACCCACTGTGTAGATGCTAATCAACTCAACAAGTTGTAAAGGAGCTATGGAAGTGCGCCAAAGTGTGATTTCAAATTACAGGGTGAATTTTTGAAAATTGGAGATATATCATGAAGGATGAAAGCAATAAATATCACAAAATGAAGATCAGTATTTTTATACTAAGAAAAGTAGAAATACTACTATTTAAAAAGTAGAATTACTATTTAAAAACAATTGATTGGAAAACGTGTTCCGTAATCCCAAATTAACATCAACCTTAAATCAAAGAACCAATAACAACTAATGCAATACTGGAAGACATTAAATCGGGTTAGGACAAAAAACACTGATCTTGAAATAAAGACTAATTTAGGGTACATACCTTTTTTTTTTTTCTTTTACTATGGTTTAGACATCAGTTTTTCTGAATTATGCTTTAAAAAATGTATGTTTTGCTTTCATGTTTTTATCAGCTACATCACAATTGAATTCACAACACACAAGTTTTGTTAAATTTTTGATCGTCTATAACCATCTGAAAGGAACATTTTCCTTGTTTTGCTTCTGCGTTTCCATTGCTTCTATCATAGGAGAAATTCCATGCACTTCATACTCTTCCGGAATTATACGATTCTGTATTTATGAAATCCGAGTTAGAATCTCTGATATCGCAACATTTGTCTGCTAATATGCTAAATAATTCTTGAAATCCATTCCCTGAGGTGGGGATGAATTCTTTCCTTTCATTAGAATCTTCATTTCTCTCTCCTCACGTTGAAATTCATCACATCTGACCTCTAGAAAATTACCTTAAAAAAAAAGAGAGGGGTACCTTTCCTTTCCTCCCTCCTGAAGAAATCATATAAATTATTTACAGTACGTTTATTGACTTTTCCCAGTTACCAGATTATATACTCAGAAGATATTTTTTCCATGTGTTTGTTTGAATAGTTTATTTTAAATCACACTTTGATCCCTGAATCACAAGAATGACTTTTTGTATAATTGACAAAGGAAAATTTCTCTCACACATTATGTAAATTTAATTAAATGTGCGATAAGCGCTGAGTATTAATTAGCAAACTTAAGAATCTTACGTTTCTGTAAGCGTTCGTCTGTCTAATTTAGGAAGGAGTTTTCAAAATTATTCTTGTCATCAAGGCTTTTTGCATTGTTTTCTGTAGAAAAGTTTGATACTTGACCTATTTGAGTCCTACTTGACTATTTTCAAGAATGAGTCCAAGATTAGGAGTATAATTCATAATCCACGTTAAACTGTAGGTCCCGGTCTAATTAGCCTCGAGTACAAAATGACTATAGTGCGATAAATCAAATTAAAGGGTATTCCGAACCGCTATAAACATCCATGGCACCACCTGGACTCGAACCCGAAACCTGTGTCACCGAGCGCTAGTACACGGCCATCAGGCCCTATTTCATTGTTAGTTCGAAGATATCGGTTATATTTTTATCCTTCTTGTTGAAGAAATCATGTATAATGTGATACAATGTACATTATATAAATACATAAAAGTTATACATTTTCTGCTAATAAATAAAAAAAAATTCATATCTGTTCTCCAAAATTCATTAAAAATAAATAAATAAATTATTTTATCCAGATGTATGTTATTATAATTCATAAGAAATGCGTTCGAATACTAATTCGTTTATAAATTTGATACATTTTTTGATATTAGTTCAACTCTTTAAGCAGATTGCTTTTGCTTTTACCAGAAGTCATCAAAGCCTTAATAGAAGCAAGATGTATTGTGAAGATGGGGTAAGACGAAGATATTTCCAAAACATATATCTTAAAAATGAGGTTACAGATATTTTGAATTCACTTCAACATTCATATTTTTACAAAAATTTATAACATTGTAAAACTAATAAATCATCAGTTTTTAGATCTGTCAAGAAGTTCATATACCAGTTCATGGAAAGTAAGTAATTATTTCAACTTATCATATTTTATTTAATGTTGAAAAATTTAATTAAAACAATTGTAAATCTATAAATGCCTATAAAAATAAAAAAAAAAAAATATTTTACATATATAAATTGCTTAAAAAGCAAATAAAAAAAAAAAGCAATGAACAACTTAAATAAAAAAAAAATAAACAATTCAATTTAATATTAAAGTAATAAAAATTTAAATTCATTAAAAACTGTTAATCTAAATGCATTTGAAACAAAATTTATAACATTCAACGAAGGTAGGAAGACTTGAAATATTAGTAACCTAGTTAATTAGTAGCTAGTAATGTTTTGGTGATCAAAAGTATATTCTTTCGTTTAGTATTATTTTTATTAATTAATTACTAATACTGTGAGAAATTATGATTGACGTCATATTTTATTAATGTGCAGAATCATCTATCTTTTTCATACCTATTTAACAATAGAGTACTAGAGAATCCTTTATTATATGGTCATTAAAGTTTCTTACTCAATTGGTTATAATGGTTACAACAAATAAGTTAACAAAGAGTGTTAAAAATTGAGTGACATTATAATTAAATAACAATTGAATAATAATAATTAATAGCTTTGCAAAAAAATATAAAAGAATTGGTGTTTTCTAAATTGCAAAATAATTTTTTTTCAATATTCCACTTGATATTCAGTTTAATTTAATTTCTATGTTTGGATTCATGAAAAGTAAAACGCTATCAAATAGCTGAAATTACAATTTACGCTGTCTTATTTACTAAGGGCATGTTTCATTCTAGAACTGTAGCTTGATAATTCTTTAATTTTAGTTTTTGTCGAATCGATTAAATTTTGTTTTACATAAGGTTGGTTGATTTTGATTTTTTTTTGACAGAATCTGCAATCAAATAAATACACCAATAAAACTTGGGTCTCAGAAAAAAATTGGGTTTTATGTTCAGGGTAGCTTAATTAGTAATTTACCGTTATTAATAGATAAAAATTCACAGATCAGTCAAATATTAAATTTTAATTATTTCTGATTTTCCATTTCTTCTCCACAATCGCGGGGCCTGTTGGCCGAGTGGCTAGCGCTCTGGCGCTCGGTACCACAGGTTTTGGGTTCGAGTCCCGTTGGTGCCATGGATGTTTGTAGTGGTTCGGAATCCACTTTAAACTGTAGGTCGTGGTCTGTTTAGCCTAACGTGTGCACAGGATGATCGTAGAGAGACAAACCACTCTCCACAATCGCCGAAATTAATGTGTGTGCTCATGGCAATCAATCATCTTGTCTGTAAGCACCTTCTTAAGGGAACATTCTTAGATCAACACAATGATAAATTTTTTAAGTGCATGCAAGAATAAACAACTCAGTCAGTTATCAAATTTTGAATTTTCATTAATACTTATTTTCCTCTTTTCTCACCACAATTACATTGATTTTTTTCATTTGAATATGTGGACTTTTACGTAGAGCCCTATCAAAAGAAATCAAACTGCCAGTTTTGTTGCTATCAATCACGTGTAAATATCGAACTGAATGGAACCGTTGACAGAAAGATCACATTTATCTCGAGTTGGCAAATTCGATTCTATCTTGCTTCCATAGAGTGCTGACGTGTATGTCGTCGCTCTTATAATCTTTCATACGCATCAAAACTTTATGTTAATTCAAATAATCAGTTCTTTTTAGAAATTTTAGCCGGGTAAGTGAATATATTGTTTTAAAATAGATTTTAATTAATCTTTTTTAATTTTATTTTTTATTTTTTTCTGATATACGATGCGCCAAACATCCTCACTTCTGCAATACATTACACCCGCAATCCAATCTTGATTGACGACCTTTCCCCATCCCTCCCCTGATGAACAGAAAAACGGAACTGACATTGTATCTAATAGGAAAACTAAAATCGAAATAAAAAAAGTAATTTCTACACCAACACATGCACCCATCTCCTGGATCAGAAATCCATCCGCAGAGTATCTCTTAGCTCACGACGCCGTGATCCCCATGTTTATTAAGCTCAAGCTCACTGATGCCAAGACTGGAAAGAAATTAGCTGCCATCAGATGACCCCAACTACTATAAGACCAAAAAGGTTTTTAGACGACCTGCCCGAAGGCTCTCGCAAAACCCCAACTACTATAAGTACAACCTAAACTTTACCAAATAGGTAATCGCCTCCATGATAGCGCGATCTGTTGAGATCCGGCTAGATTGGATGCCTCATTCCTTAAAAGAGCTTTATTCTATCAGAACCAAATGAGAAATAGAAAATGCAGAGTTTGATGATCCTACGATTCCCGTAACCACAACATCTGTTGCTGCTCAAAATATAATTGCAGCTGATAATATATCGCCTGACACATCTATCCAATCTAACCAGGGAGTCCAGATAGGAAAACGAAAAACGGGTGTCGATGATTTCGCCTTACTACTACCCTAGCTCACAATTAAAAAGTGAACAAATGGAGGTCTGCTGTTTCTTGCCGTACAAATCTCTCTAATTCCATGTTGGCTGCCGACTCTCATGGCAACAAATGTAAAATTCCACAGGTCATCCTTTCGATACAAGTTGACTGGAGATCTGTTTTAAATATACTTCGCTAAAAGGCGCTTAAATGACAGTCTAAATTCTCTGGCAATTTCTCTAAAATCCAAGTCGATTCTGAAATTGAATTCAGCTTACTACCTGCATGGATGAATTTGGAATAAGTTTTAAAACCTGTATGTTTCTAAAGATACATCTGTTAAGTTGTTATTCTTGGCCTCTCTACTATCAGTCCTGAGCAAGAAAAAAGCTGTCGAACTCAAAACTACGATTTTTCAGTAATAAAAACCGCGTATCTATGCAAACTTCGCTCGAAAGAGTATACGCCACTTTTCTATGTTTGGTTGATCGCAACCCCTAATGTAGAAGATATCTACAACTTAACTAGTTTCTTCGTAACTATCATTTCGATAGAAAATTACAGAGGCCACCCTAGTTCATCTCAATACTAGAATTGGCAAGGATTTTTTTATTCTTCGGACAATGTAGACTTCCGGCAAGATGCGTCAAATACCCTGTATCGCACCATGCCCTTTTGAGCACCCACTGAATTTGCAAACTATGTCGGGAACCAGACTGGGAACTGGCACAATTGCTCCATTTTCCTACAACTGGTAAAAAAAAAAAAATACCAAATTTAAAAGCGACAATAAAAAAAACCCACCCAAATCCGGATTGGCAAATATTCTTGTTTCAAATACTTCTATCAGGACGCAGACAACATTCATTAGTGGTCCTTTCGGAATGTTATTTTAAATTCAAACAGTTTAAAGTGTATATTTCTGGATTGAGTTGATTTTAAATGATAATAAAAACATATGCAGTTAATGACAGGATAGTCATAGGCAGAAACCATATAACAGACTAAAATAAATCTCATTATGACATTGAAAATGTGGGTTTCTATCCTTTAAAATTTGAAATAATCGTTGTAATGAATAATAGGGACAATTTTTTAAAAACATTTAAAGAAACTGGTATTTCAAGAGTTGAACTTTAACTCTAAATCTTTCTTCACCTCAAAGGGAACATCAGCAAAGTGTTTCAGATTAAGGCTGACATTTCCGAAATAACTACAGCAAATTTTTTTATCAAAAGGTAATAATATGTGGATTAATATATTTCGAGAACGCTTGAGTAAGTAGTGGGAATTTTTATTGTGCATAGAAAAGTTCCAAAACCGTCAATAGAAAGAACGGCTACATAATACTGACATACAGCAAACACTAATCTTCTTAACCATGGTAACAGTATGCATGCACTCAAAGTGTCACTATTAAAATTTCTTTTTTTCCACATTGACATACGTAGCTATTTTCAGATGTCAAAGCTATTTGCATGTTGAGTTATGACTTTGATTCTATCTAGTTGTTTAACCAAAATAAGTGACTCTGCTATCACAGCATTGAGAAACTTTCCTTTTCTTTAAAGTGCTAACAAGAAGAGTCACTTGCAACGATTAAACATGATTGTGAAATTTGAATTTTTAAAAAATTTTTAAACTTCTTTAAAATTAATAAGCTTGAAACTTTCTATTGTGATTTAATTGCAGTATTCAATTAGTTACTTATGAAAATTTTCTGTTAATAGTAAATTGTAAAATTTCAAAAAATTACTGATGGAATTTAACTATCCAGCACTACATAATTGAAGCCCCCAGCTTAATATAATCAACATCTGGCTCTTTTGAATATTCCATATAACTCTATGTTGACTCTCAAATGCCATTTTCTAGAATTTTTCCAAAAATAACTTTTCAGACCCTTCTTTCAAAAGTTCTTTTTTTTTTTTTAATTCATGGTTAGGGTCCAATTCTTCACAAAACAGGGCGAATAAAGTTTTTATGTAATAATAACTTTGTCTTGATATCGTGTGAGATTTTATTGGATTTCTTATTTTATAAAATGTTTTATTAGCAGTATGCTTTATCAGATAGAACTTTATTATTTGTGTTGAACTCGGTTTTAAATTTTACTTCGCTTGAATTAGTCTGAAATCTATAATCCCAAATTCACAAGTAGGGCCAAAATTGTTATTCTTAGTTTTAAGCTTATATTTTGTTTAATCTTGGTTGATCATAAGTCCTTATCATATCAGCTTATCCTCTCTCTCTCTCTCTGAATAGCTGCAAAAGCTTCTCTTAAATATTTTATAGCCCTAACAACCAGTAAAGATTACCCAAGCCGGGCAGGTCTGTGGGGAGTTACCAGATGAAGACAGGTACGCTGGTCCTCCAGGTTGGGGGTTGGGCATAGAGCTGATCACTTTATCTTGTAAAAAGAGCCATTGATTCATGGCAACTTCTCTTATAAGATGGGCTGATTCAGTCAAAAGATATCTAAAGGGTCTGGGAGTCAACAGAAATCCAGGGCAGAGTCCGGATTGTAGTGCTGACGAAGAAGAACCACCAGTAAAATTCATTTTGTTGATATCTTTGGTTCTGGTGTTAATTAAAATGCTTTTTCCAACAAGAAACCATCTGAAACGTGTCCCTGAATTAACATTTTCAAAAAGTATGATGTTATCACCTAATGTCATCTTTACCATTTTAGCCAATTTGATGAGAATTTTATGCTGATTGCTTTTTAGAATCTCTAATTGTACTTTCAAGAATTATAAAAAAAATAGTATCCCATTGCTGTAACAACTTTAATGTTCAGTTTTTTCTCCTTTTTTTCTTGTAAACTAAAAAAATATTATAAAGAATTATTTTTATATAATTGTAATAATTTTATTCTGGCAGGTTTTAAGATTTTAGATATAAAACAAATAACTAAATACTATATACTCAGTTGCTCATTTTTTATCTGATACATCAATGAACTTGATATAAAGTTTTCTCCTTTTTTTTTAAACTATAAAAAAAATTTAAAATTAAATAAAACAAAAAATTCTACATCATCGTAAAACTATCGCGAAACTATCTTTTTAAAATACTTCATTATTTTATTATTTGTATAAAAAGTATCCCAAATGATTATCAAAATTTAGTAATTTTTGTTACTTTCAAACTAGCATTTATTTCACCATATCTCGCAGAATATTCTTTTTAATGTGTCATCAGAGTCATAATGATATGAGTAATAGTAATAATAATAATAATAATAGGTAAAAATAAGATATAAAAGATTGTTCAGCCCGATAAAAGCGGTATAATGACAAAAAAGTATGATAAAGCATTTTAAAAATACAGAACAAGTTTAATATCGCTTTTTTTTCCTTATAAGGTATTCAACATATATATCTGGGATCCTCTGATGGCATCTGAGCAGACCCGGCGACACATCAGATGGGTATAATTTTTATGTAATTTCAATTTCTAAAAATCCTCGTCCCACATCGTTGTAACATGTCCTGCAGCGATCGCCACGGTCCTGGTCAGGTTGCATTGCTTACTTATATGCTCCAGGATAGTAAAATTTTTTCTTTGCTGGGAGAGTTTTATGAAGGGCTTCAGTAATGTCTTCAAAGGTGACTATGACATCAACGATTACGAGCTCACCCTATTCCTTAATTAAAATTATGTCGTGCCTCAGAACAAAAAGGGCTCACCAGAAACTTTTTTTAATCATCATTGCATCTAAATGCTTAGGTATTGCTTTAAATACGGTTGTAAATAACGTTGTTACATTTCATCCAGGCTGCACTATAGTTGGAATAGTGGTTCAACACTTGAGCTTCGATTTCGTCCTTGAAACCATAACGTCGACAGAGACAATCACACTGGCCGAAATATTTAGGGCCTTTGAGCTTCAACATGCCAAGTTTTGCCTGATGAAGTTCCATTCTGAAAACCTCATTTAATGCCCAGTTCTGAGAAAACGATTCAAGGCAGGGCGCAGGGAGAAATATTCAATAGTCTTGCCTTGGTCCGGTAGCATTAATAAATCTTCAATTAACTTCTCAATCAGTAAATCTAGAATCAATTGTAGAACAAGGCGTCTGGCTGATAGGAAGACTGAAATTGATTTGGATTCTGCTCGATAAAATCAGTTCGATCATAGAGTGTAAGTGCCAAGAAAACTAATCTTCCTCGTCAATATTTTATATACAATCTTGACACGCGACTATATTATTGATACACTGCGCGCATACTAAGTGAATTTTCCATTAACCTTATTGCTCAAGTAATCGAACAAATTTTCGCTGGTCGGCTTATAACTGACAATTTTTCGTACGGTAGATAGCAGCCTGGTAGAAGCCATTTAACTTCCAACAGTTTTAGATGACGTGATAGCGCGGTAAGCAAACTCAATGGTATGAACATTCAACATTCAGCAGCAACTCCGTTTCTTGTGGCAAATTAAGAATATTAACATTAGCCCTTTGTGATAAGTTTAAAGCTCTTTTTCTAACTTTCTTGACTAGATCAATTAATTTTTTTAGTGTATGCGTTATGGGCAATGCGTTTCAGCAATATGCAATTTTGAAATTTCGTGGTGCCAGCCTTCCAGAAAAAAATTAAAGCTGGTTGCCTGAAATGTCCTTTTCCATGCCACAGCTGAATACCTGTCCAAATATGCCTAATCTCTTAAGACATTTCTACTATCAAAAATATAGATTCTCACAGACAGCTTGTCTAAGTAGTACTGTTCGAATTATGCAAACGCTTGTTAATATCACTTAGAAGAAGCCTTTTGATTCAGAATGGCAAACTGTCAGAAATAATAGCCTTCAAATTCAAAACTCTGGCCTAGATTGCAATTTTTAAAAAAATTCAAAAATGAAATTTACTGGAATTATATAGTATTAAAAATAAATAAATAAAAAACGATTGAACAGTCTTAGATTTCATATGCTGAAATAACTAGAATTAAAAGTGCGACGCACATGGCTGCCACTGTTAACGTCCATCATTTAATGTTAATGTCATTGAATTATTTATAATTAATATTATTGTTTATGCACTATAAACGTCTAAATGTGTTCATTCTCAGACAATTCTGCTGTATAAACATATAAATTAAATAAACAAAAGGAAATCAAAATAAGAATATAAAGAATCTAAATATTGAAAATTTGAATTCAAAATTTGTTGCATTTAATAATAAAAAAGAAACCATCTCACTCTATTTCAGATTCGATGCCCGTTATTAATAGCGAAGAAATCAATTGAGAGATTAATGAAAATAAATAACTTTTCATAATGTTTTAGATGATGACGCAATAGCATGATGAGACGACAGTTAAGCCCATAAAAAAAAAAATTAAATGGGTTCCTAAGCATCTTATATCTATTTCAAAACTGAATGTTTTATTTTTAAAGTATTTTATATTTGCAGTGCAATAAAATTTTAACATTGATTTTATGACATACGTTTAGAGAATTATTTTAAATACCATATTTGTTATTCAATTTTTAAATGTTTCTCAGTTGGATAATAACCCACCTTTGTAAAGAATATATAATCGATGATTATTTTTATAGCAAATTGTTAGGTGCTTTTAGACAAAATAGGTCATTTTACCATAAAACTATATCCATCTTTCTCTCTTACGTCGAAATAAGAAATTAAACTACAGTATCTACATAAGTGCAGTAGTATTTATACTAATGTATTCGATCAACATATTCCTTTCTATTATGATTGAGGACAAAAATTGGTATTATTTGTCTTCCTCTAGAAAAACCTCAATCCACTTTCCCACCAAACCCTAAATATACCCACTTCTGTCAATTTGATATCTGCTCCCCATTCATCCTATAATTGTCAGTCCTCGTAGACCCTAGTACAAACGTAAGCCAAAGTCAATTAAAAATATCACTCAGCCAGAAAAATTAAACAATAAACAACAAAAACAGAATTCAAGGACCCATTATTAACCCATTTCGTAGCTACAATGTTTTTAAAATAGGGTGCGCAGATGATCTACCTCCCTGTGGTGTACTTGGTAACACTTTTTAGTGGCTAAAAGATCTACAACTTGTCATTTTTGTTAGATTAATGAACTCTGTTTCAGCATGTTTTGTTGTATTATCTGTTTTTTTTTTTTTTTCGTTGTTCTTTTTTTTTTTTTTGCTGTAACTGTTCATAATCTGCCATTGGAAAAAAAAAAAAAAATGTTTTTCAAACACTCTACTCAAATGGCCAACTCTTCAAGCAGAAATTGGTTTGCGGTCCACATTTATCTGTCGCACATGTGTCCTTCAGTGTCAGGGTGTTTTGGACTTGCCTCACACCGGATGGTTCACTTCTCTGAATTCGACAGTGCATTAAATATCTAAAGGAGAACCAAATATTGAAAACTGCATGATATAAAGGTATCTAAATTTTAACCATTCAGATAACAGTAGCGAAAAAGAAATGAAAGTAGAAGAAAAATTTCAACTTGATAGTAATTGTCTTTGTAAAGGTCACAAATTGTGTCGATCAATTGACAAGTCAGGTCATTTTACACTCATGTCCATAAATTAAGGATAATTCAGAATCACACAGAAATTGAACTCTAAAATAAAAATTTCACCTGTAGAATTATCACACACATCTTGAAGAAGAATATGCAAATTACAGAAACCACCAGATGGCGCGGATAGTACGTCACAATGACGAGAGTGTAAGAGAGGGGTATATAAGGAATGGTGGCAAAGAAGTAAAATTGTTCACAAGCGCTTTAAAGCCTTTCAGTGCAATAACCGCATAGTTATGGCACAAAGGAAGCATTTAGATGATTTTTTACGTGGCAGAATTATCGGACGACTGGAATGTGGACGTACCCAGCTGGAAGTATCCGAGGAACTTGGAATCGCCCAGAGTGTCATCTTCAGGCTTTGGCAACGATTCCAAGAGGATGGTAATGTGAGTAGATGTTACAGCACAGGTCGCCCCCGAGTTACAACGCCAAATGAGGACCGGTATTTAGCAGTTACTGCCAAAAGAAACAGACGGAGCACAGCATCAGACCTGTCTCGTCAGCTCTCTTCAGCTACCGGTACGACAGTTTCAAGGCAGACCGTGTACAGACGCTTGGGCACATTGGTCTATATGCTCGTAGATATATGCTGTCAGATGTGTTCCACTTACCGCAACTCACATTCGCCTGCGATTAACCTGGAGTAGAGAGCATGCATTGTGGACACCGCAACAGTGGTCTGCTGTGATGTTTTCCGACAAGTCCAGGTTTAGTTTGCAGTCTGATTCTCGCCGGACTTTTATATGGAGAGCGCCAGGTACCCGTTACCGTAAAGAGAACACCATTGAACGACACCGTTACGGTGGTGCAGGATGGCTCGTTTGGGGATGAATTATTCTTGGTTCCAGAACTGACCTGCATGTTCAGAGTGTAACGATGACAGGCCACATCTATTTGGATGTTATTCTGGAACAACATGTACGTTTGTTTCGGGGCGCCATGGGTGCTGAATTTCTGTTTATGGATGACAACACTCGTCCTCACCGTGCAAACATTGTAGACGAATGCCTTCAATTGGAGGATATCACCCGTATGGATTGGCCAGCACACTCACCGGACTTGAATCCAATAGAGCATGTGGGAATATGATTGGCCGACGAATTGCAGCCCGTCAACCCCTCCCACCTAGTCAACCGGAACTTCGGAGGGCATTGCTTGATGAGTGGTGTAATATTCCCCAAGATCAGATTGATAATTTGATACTCAGCATGCCTAGGCGTTGTAAGGCCTGTATTGCATCGTCCGGGAGACATACTCCATATTAACCATCATACTAACCATGTTATACTGTTTTTTGTAAATAGGTTCTTTTTTGAAATTTGTTCCAGGGAGTAAAAATCGCAATTTTTATTAATTATGTCAAACATATAGCATCTTTTTTGCTCTTTCCCTTTTGTTTAATAAATAGACTTTACAAATAAGTCAAATTTGTTTTGCTTCTGTCTCTTTCTTTGCCTGAACTTCATTATCCTTAATTTATGGACATGAGTGTAAATGCTATTTATTATAAATGCTTAAAAACAGCTCAAAGGTTTTCTTTTGCTTTTAAACATGAGCAACAATTGTTGTGAAAATCTGTGTTAAGCTATTTAATTTAATAATTATTTAAATAAAGCACAATATTTGTCAAACATGAAAATAGTTTACTTATAAATAAGACAATTTCCACATATTTTGCAATTCAAATAAAAAAACTAAGAATCAAGAAACGAAATGATAATTTTTCCAAATGACAATGGTCATCTGACATTAAATAAGTAAATTCTACATATCCAAATATGAAACAAATTTCATTTATGCCAAATGAAACGATAAAGATATTAAGTGTGATTTTAAACGTCGAAATTGAATAAGTTAATGAACTATGTAGAGAGTTTGTCATTCACACATATATTCAACTGTTAAATATTTAAATGCAAAAATTTTTCTTTAGCATAAGAGTTAACTTTATTAACATATTAAATCAAACTTTCTGTAAAAATTAAAGCATATTTTGGTCTTCATTATCAGCACTCAACGCAAATGCATTTACAAGTCAAGTTCAATAAGAAGTAAAAAAAAAAAATTATAATTTGCTGTATTTTTTCTCTTTTAAATCTTTTTATCGTTACTGTTAATGAATCTTGCAACTGCATACACTATATTACTATTTATAGACATCAGAAAGGACATGACTTGATATAAATAAGTAGCAACTTTCTTTAAATTCCCGATGGTCAATAATCTTGGTTCCTCAAATCTGCACGACCAAAAATATGATTTGCCGAATTCTCTTATTACACTAACACTAAGACGAAAACTCCCATATAAATCCTTATACTCTGCTGCCATCTATTGAAAATAATTAAATTTATTTGATAACTCTAGTAATAAGAACTAAAAAATTATCCCAAAGACTTGCCGCTGAAAATCCTATACACTGGCGGAAAATAAAACATAGACATCCATAAGTAGTTGTGCTAGATAAATTAAATTTGGGAGGCGTGTTTGAACATGTGAAGGATAACTTCTATTCAAATTTTGTGCTAGACGAATAAGAGTGGCGTTAGTAGCAAATGAGGCAATATAATAGGGCTACAAGAAGATGGATTTTATTTTCACGATATTGCAGAAAGACTTCGCAAAGGTGTATCCACTCTGCATGATTAACAGTGGTAACGAGAAGGTACTGTTCTGAAGAAGACAGGGTCCGCAACGCACCACTGTATTCGCTGCATCGCTGTAGTTCATCGTATTGCATCTGCAGCAAAAATTCAAGCTTCTGTCGGCACTAGAAAGGTATAGCGAACAATAAATCGATTATATGAAGAACAGCTCCGAGCCAGACGATCTGCTGTTTTCATGTTACTAATTCCAATTCACTAACATCTGTGACTTCAGTAGTTTCAAACTAGAGCTCATTGGAGGACAGAGTGGAGATCTGTTGTATTTTAATATGAAAAACATTTCTGTCTTGGTGCCAGTGACAGCCGCATATTTGTGAGAAAGAGAACAGATGAGCGCCAGGAGCCGATTTGTTGGTGTCGTAGATGAACTGATCCTATGGCAGTAGTTATTGTCCGGGGAGAAATTTCCTATGAAAGTAGCACACTCACTGTTATCCCACGCCTTAATAAAAACTTTCTACGACAGGCTGATGATTGAACCGATTGTGCTGCAAATTTTGATCACTATTCAGAAGGCTTTTTCCAGCATTATAGCGTTCGGTTCCATACCTCAGCTGTCATCCAACGTTCTCGAGTGCCGACATACTACCTTGACCTTCGAAATCACCATATCTTTCTGACATTGAGAACGCATTGGACGTAATTGGGCAACAAATTCAACGTCATCCATGACTAGCACTATCGGTAGCTGCGAGATAGAACTTCATTTCCCAAAATGATACACTGCACATGTACTGCAAATGTATGTACATTTGTATGCTTGCATTCAAAATCGGGGAGACTACAGAGGTTATTATGTACCATTATTTTTTTATTTTCAAAAGGTTCTTCTCAAGCACACTTTAACCCATGATCTGGAAACTTGTTAATTAATGTTACCAGACAAATATTCTGTTTAAATTTTTGTTCCTCTAAACTGATTTCTTCTTGGTGTTGGAATTTCCTTTTTCACCAGTGTATAAAAAGATCTACACCTCAAGATATGCACTAACAGATTGTGTATTTTCTCTATAAAATTTCTCCGCTATTCTGTGTACAAGCATGATAAAATTTGCCTGTTTGTACAGAAATGTAGTGAAAAAGTACTCTTAGTGGTGTCTAAATTAGGCAGTGCCGTTTTAGGTTTTCATTTCCAGCGCGCGTTTTGCCAATACAAAAAATTATAAATTTCACTTGTTTGTTTGGATGTTTTATAATAGGCGGATGTGTTTTGGTTTGTTTCATAACTGGGTGATTGATAATTAATTGATTATTGATCGTTAGATATTATAATTGTATTGATTATTATAAAGCTTTGTTTTCGATTTTAATATTATGTTTTACTAGGTAATATAATATTATTATCATAGTTATTATACAATTTTTCTTTTCTGTAACCTGATTTGTCTATCCTGACTAAAATTCCTTTGCCTAAAAAAACTATAAGGAAAAAAAAAAAAAATGTTTTTTCGTGTGGTATTAAAAAACGGGAAAGAAAGAAGCTCATAACGAAAATAAAAAGCTACCTTGAATAAGTATATCAATATTTTATTATGTGCTGGACATTTTCATAAATAAGTTAAGGTTTCACTTTTGGTGGTTTCATCCAGTTAAGGTTTCATCCTTGAAAAATGCAACTGGCTCCTACTTAATGGATAGATCTACAGAGTTTGTCGATTTGTGTAAAAATGATATATCGGTAACATCTGCGAAAAAAATTCCCAGCTTTCGGTCGATATCGAAAAAATTATCACTATAAGAGATCTAGCGGATTTATTAGTAATAAAGTATTATTTTGTGTCGTCTAGCTTCTCTGAGATATGTTTAATATTATTTTTGACAATCCCCTTCATTACCACTGATCGCTTGTGAAATTAAAATTAATAAAAAAAAATTAAGCATATTAAAAAATAATACTTGTATAATAAATAATAATTAAAGATAAAAATTTAATAATAAATAATAATTAAAGATAAAAATTTAATAATAAAAATAATTAAAGATAAAAATTTAATAATAAATAATAATAATAATAATTTAATAATAAATAATTAATAATAATAATTTAATAATAAATAATAATTTAAAAATATTTAAGCATAATAATATTTAAACATTAACGAGGAATTTTGTACAATGCTGTTACTGTCCAAGAAACTTTCTTTCATGCAAAATTTGAACTTGAAGTAAGTATGAAGCAATTGACAATTATACAGAAATGAAAGTCAGAGAAAAACATTTTAAGTTTTTCTATGCTTGCGCCTTTTTTCATGCAAGACTGTAGTCCCTAAAAGTGAATAAAATTATAAAATCAACGAGTTATATTCATTTTTTTTTTTTTTTTTTTTTTTGTTATAATACTGTCATTTAAAAAAAAAAAAAAAAGAATTTGATTGAACCAAGTCTGATTAAAATTACTGAATTTCTATGAAAACTACAAGTATGTATAAAAAAGCAACGACGAGTTTAATTTTTTAAGAATCTGAGTTTAAAAATTTGCCAAGAGTCTCACACATTGTGCTACTGCGTTATTACAACAGATAACAATATATTATTGAGTAGGTTAAGACTTAAAAGATAGCCTCCTATACTATTGCAGTTAATAAGTATATTAACATCAGTAGACTGAAATTCATTATATCGATGTAGATGACAAAATTACATTTTATGATGTTCCAGGACAGATTGGGCAAACTAGCAGTAGAAAAATTCAGCAATAATTTAAATTAAAGTGTTGAAGTTGCTGTCGTGAGTATTGTTAATCAGTTTAAGGTTGAAATCAAATATCAAAAGATAGTTCGGAAAGTGTAGATGAAGAAGATTATTATTAATTTATAACAGATTATTATTATTATTACAGATTATTATTATTATTACAGATTATTATTATTATTACAGATTATTATTATTATTACAGATTATTATTATTATTACTTAGATTATTATTTTAAAGGACCACTTGATAAATTTAATACTAAAAAAAAAAAAAAAAATAAAATAAAAAAAAAATTATTAACTTGAGAATGTTTTCATTCGGTAGTGTATAAAAGATGATAATTACAAAAAGAAAATTCAAATATTTTTTAACGTAAATTGCCACAATGATTCAGATTGTTATATAGAATCAATATATTTGAATATATTAATCAAAATTGCTTCTATTTTGAAATAACTATTTACAAAAATAATAGCAACAGATAATGTATCTTAAGTATATTTTCAACCTTTAATAATATTTAATTTTTAGGTGATGAGGAATAAATTGTATATTTTTCCCTAGATGGCAGTACTATGTACTATTTTAAAAGATATATTTATTGTTTGTGCTGCCATCTATGTTTTACGAATAAACTTAAAGCACCCCATCCCCCATCTTCCTGCAGACAGATCCCCCATCTTCCTGCCAGTAAGTTGTATCAGCTTAGAATTTATTAAAATTTAATAGTATAACATTTGAAATATCAAAAAATATTTAAATAGTAGAGCTCTATTGCTTTTTTGTATAATTAACTTATAAAATATAAAAGTTTTAATTTTTCAAAGTACAGTTTAACATTGGATTTCTTAAATCTAATTAATAAACGTCATTTAATTATTTGATATCAATAAAATACACAAAGATTTATAAGTTTAATAATAACTGTTTTTTCCAATTGTCTAGAAATAAATTTGTGTTTCACCAAAATTAAATTTTAATCAATCACACTTTCAGTGGAAATAATGAATATGAGATGAATATATATATATTCTTATTTTGTCCTTATATATATATAAATAAATAAAAAAAAGACAGACAAAAATAAGAACAAAACGTGAGAACAAGAGGAACACCGATTGTTGTTTCGGTTGAAGAATAAATCCTTGCACCGAAATAATCAGGTATCTTGTTGTACCAGCCACCAGTGAGGTTCGAACTCACGACCCCTGGTTTACGAGACCAGTGCTCTAACCACTGAGCTATGGTGGCGACAATTTTTGCTCGTATATAATTGTACTATTAATAGGCAATCATTTTATTCTGAATCTGCGTTGAATTTATTGTTTCTTTTTAATTTTATTGTTTGTAAGAAAGGATAAAATATAAAATAATACTTCAATAAAATGTATATTTAATTCTGTTTAAAAAACAAAACATTATAAAACCTAACTATTTACGAAAGCTTTTTTTTTCCTTGGTATAAATATGTAAATTTTAATTGAACTGTATCTTATTCAATAGCATACTTTAAAATATCTATCTCATTAGTTTATAATTAGGAGTTGTGTACATTAACAATTGAGATCCGGATAGAATTTTTACACCAAGTTTTCATTAATTTAAATTCTTTCCAACCAATATAGTTAGTTATAGATGAAATTGTTTGTTCTAACATATGTTAGTTATTAATGCAAATGATATTTCACAAAATTTAAACGGTTAAGTAAAACCCAGATTCTTAGAATGTGTAATTTATTCTAAATAATTTTTTTTTTTTTTTTTTAATTCGGTTAAAAGATTTTCTTTCCGTTTTACTTCGTTCGTATGCATTTTACTTCTATTTCTTTCATATTTTTTTTAATTTATCTGCTGGAGAAAAAAATCCTCAATTCTTTAAATTTCGTATCGTAGTTTAGGTATTGATAATGGAGATAAATTAATCGTGATTATGTGGTTTTTCATTTTTTTCGGATAATATTTCAAGTTCAATGAATTGTTTTCAATTGTGAAAAAGAGCAACTTATAAAATTGATATATAGTATGTTTAAAAATAAGAATGATAAAAAAAAATTCATTAGACAAATTTTCCTTCCATTATTTGCTGTTTAGTACAAATCTCTCGAATTCTAACCTTTGTCTAAAATATAAATGCATTGAACCATAGATCGATTCTTCCATTCCTAAAGTGATGAACACCAAATACAGTTAAAATCTAAAAATTTTAATATTTTCTGTTAGCCCTTTAATGTTATACATAAATAATATCTGATGTTATAATTAATAATGATGCTATTTTTTTCTGATTAATTCCGTACATAAAGTGATGGAATTCAATAGATCTTGGTCAAATCTGAAAATTTTATGTTGTTTAATAAAACCATATCAAATGTGATTAAAGATAACGTCTTTCCAAATGCTGGCAAAAGTTGTCCTGTAATAATGACATTTTTACTGGATGAAATTGCCTGTAGCAATTGTGAATTTTGGAATAATTCTATTCAACCAATGCAGTTCTAAGAATTAACCGATTATTTGTTTGCCAAAAGTTCTTTAAACAGTAAGACAATCTGAAGCATTTATTCATATTCGCATACATATTGAAAGTTTGAAAATACATTGCAAGTGTCTAAACTGCCGAGAGGCTAGCGCTCGGTCCACAGGTTCCAGTCCCGGTGGTCCCATGAATGTTTGTAGTGGTTTGGAATCTACTTTAAACCGTAGGTCCCTGCCTAACAGAGTCGTAGAGCGTTGCTGGGGTATTGTTACTCCCTATCCGTAGCTTATCTTCAAGCTACACGCCCCTCCTGGGTAGTGCTAAGTGAGTAAGGTCTGTGCAGCGCTTGCCTTAAGGCATCAAAGATAATTGTTACCAGTTGCATTAGCTTGTGTTTACCAGCTGCATTAGAACAAAAGAAAAATATATTGTGCGTCAAGATTAGCGAATATGTATTAATGAGATCTCGGTGTTTGGAAAATTTGCTACTAAAGAAGGTTAAAAAATGTGTTTGTTTATTGATTAAAAATTGGTTAATATTGTTTAGCACAAGTGATAAACTCAATGTTTCAAGAAAAGTTTTTTTCGTGTAATCGATATTTGATGCTCCAGTTATATTTGATAATGACTTGAAAAATCAAAATCCTTTAACTAACTCCTTTAATGGCTCATCAGATTTAAATTATCTTTTGAAAATTGTTATGATAATATGATATTGCAATATTACTTGTTGTATTTCAATAAGCAATAAATCGACACAATAAATCTAATAAATAATTTAACAATAAATCTGCTTAATTAAATTTCATCAAATGTTTACAGAAAATGTTTCAAATTTCCCACATTCACACTTAAGTAATCATTTCTAATATAATCTATTTTTATAGGTTTTTTCCCTAAATGCAATAAACATCATATTAGAAATACTTATGTTTGCAGTAATTACAGATGAGTAATAAATTAATAAATATAAGTAAATTCTGTAGCTCATCATATATAAAAGAATCTTATTATTACATTTTATTCCTCTAATAGTATTTTCTAATAACCAATCTTATAAGAACGCGATTGTACCTTTGCTGAACATAGAATAATCTAAAAGTAAAAGTTCTAATTTCCTGTAGTTTTTTTAGGCGGAACTGAAAAAAAAAAAAAATCCTTACTATCAAATAAGGGTAATAGTAAAGCACTTACTATCAAATATGAATAGTATAAAAGTAACTCATTTTTTAATTTTTTTCTTGGTAGTATCTTTATAGTATAAAGACCATTAGAAGCTAATTAGATATTGCCAGATAAGAGTAGAATGAATTGATACTATATCGTCGTTTAAAAAAAAGAGGAAAAAAAGAGGAAAATCTATCCTATAGTCATTTACCACTGCATTTATAATAGAAATAAAAAAAATGGACATATTCTAAAACCAAAAATAATTTAATTACTTTTAGAATATGAAATTGATATTTTCTTTCTACGAAATATATGAGATTATAATATGATATATATGATAGTTACGAAATATATGATAGTTTTATCCAAATAGTGATAATAATCACTATTTGGATAAAACTATTTGTCGCAGTTAACCTAATTTTCCCTTGTGTTATAAAAGCACCTATATACATACTTCTTTCAGAATAAGTATTTTAAAATTATATTTAGAGTAATATTTTAGGAATTATACAAAAATTAAACAGAAGAAAATTAAGTTTAAGAATGAAAAAACGTATACAATTAATATAGTAGTAAAGCGTAAATTACTAAACTGCATTTTTTTTATTTACATTATGTTCTATCAGAATAATGAATAGAATACTCAAACACCTACTACGATTCCAATAAGGGGTGAAAGAAAAATAACTGGGAAAAAATATTTTTCGTTGTTTCGATGGCAAGCTAACTTTCGAAGATACATTTAACCATATTTAAGAGCAAAAAAAAAAATTTTTTTTTTTGCTCATATTAAAATTCAAACATAAATTTTCGAAAAGCAGCAAAGAAAATGGAAAATAATAGAAAAGATTTATATTTTTCAGTTAAAATTATTTAAGATTACTGAATAAGTATTAAATTTCAAAATAAAATCCCAATGATGTGAGTTAGATTGTAATTATTTTCAACTTACTACTAGAAAATATTTAACTAGGTGAGAGGATAGGCTAAGATATGTTAACGGGCAACGGTCGTACCGGTTACGGAGTTCCTGTGTGGTTTTAAGAACCACGATACCTGCACATCTTAATTTAGTTAGAAAATTTGCACAAAATGAAGTTGCTTGAATTAGAGTAAGATATGTTAAGATATGTTAGGGTTTTGTTAATAGGCAAAGAAAACAATACAATAACTAAATCTCAGTTTTATTAAGACTGTTTTCAATAAAATGGAAATTAACTAATTCAATTTGATCTTTCCTCAAAATTATAACGCAATTTTAAAATTTATATAATTTACACTCAATAAAGATGTATACACGATTAGAAGCTTAGTGGTAACGGGAGCAGCTAACTTTGCAGGAGAACTCAGGTTAGAATACTCTGAAGGCATCTATTGTAGTCACTGTTTTCAGAATCGAGGTGACTAGATGGAGATAGTGACAATATTTGTAAACCGTCTCGCATTGATTTTAAGGTTGCCTGGTGAGGTTTTCGCCTATACGACACACGAACATGGGGCAGTTGCCCTTAAAAATCATCTCGGAAAGCAATTTCAACCCTCACACGCCAGAGAACTGTTTGTTCTACAAAAAAAGTAATTGAAAATATATGTATTTTATTAAATAGAATTTATTAAATAGAAAATTAAGACTATTACACTGGAAGAAATGGAAAAAAAATTTAAAACAGTTATAACTGATGTAATGATGACGTTTTACATTAAGTTAAAGAAAGCTTCAATGTCAACGCGATTAAAAAACTGTTGTTCTGCGAAATAATGGACAACTTATTTTAATAACAATCTGCAAAATTGAATTGAATGTAAGTGGATATAAGATATTTAAAAGTAATTAATGTAATTTAAAATTAGTAAGCGATTCAGTGTTAACTTGACAAAGAACTTTTCACTTTACGACTTAAGATTTTTCTATTATTTTTCAACTGTATTTGATGTAATTTGTCTTCAGTTCAGTGCTTCATACCCATTCACAATCTTGTGCTTGATAATTCTACACCTCTCTTTTACAATGAAAATTCTTTGACGTCGAAAAATAATTAAAATATTCTCTTTGCAACAGATCTGAATTGAAAAGTTTTTAGACCATTTAAAGGAAAATTAAATTTTGTAAAATTTAAAATAAAGATTTTAAGCACTGATCAAATAATAAGCAGAAAAAACAGCTAACTGTAATCTTTATGCAAGGGAAGTTCACAAAAGTTCAAGTAAATAAATTTAGTAGTGTAAAATAATCAAAGAAAATGACATATCATGTTTTTTAGCTCATGGTGAAACTCAGAAGGTGTTTCTTATTGCCTTAACATTTATTTTAATGAAAGTTATAATGATGAAGTGTCCTTCCAGTTGTTTTGAGTAATTCTTGCACCTATTATTATCTACTGCAATTTTAAAACAAAGTTGAACCCTTTTTCTTGGGAGTCACTATAAATGCGAAGTTCATGTTTTGAGATGAGCACAGATTTGTCACATAAGCTGCTTTTTGTTTAAAAGAGCATTTGGGCATGTTGCCAGTATTGTTGCTTTTGTGATTGTCATTCAGAACATACATATGCATTTAGACAGGTTAGTAATCTAATGCATTTTCCTCATTTCGTAACCAAACAAAAAAAAAAATTATAATAATTGTCAGCAAAAATGTATTTTAAAAAGTAAACAAATTTTTCCATTGAAATGCATTCTTTTCATAATTGCATAGAAGTCGAAACATTAAGTACAATCAACGGCAGCTTTAGCTTTTCATTTGTATATTTAAATGTTATTAAAATGTTGGCCAAAATAGTTTACGAAAAACCAAAATACTTTACAGCAAGTACACAAATTCAATATTCTAAATATTTAACTAAGATACTTTGAAGTTCTTTTCCTCTATCATTAATTTTGATTTACCATTCATTGCTGTTCAGTTGTGCAAACTTCTATGATACTGGCTAGAATACATTATTAGTGCCGATATAGGACTGAAGTTGTCCAAGCATACTTAATACATGTTAGAATACATTAACTTCTAAAGCATTTGTTCTTCCTACAGACAACGCTTCCTCAACTTCGCACTTCTAGTTTGAAAGGAAGCGGAATTCTTTTCTTTGCAACTTTGTTAAACTCGTTGTCATGCAAATGGATGAGAAGGAAGTGTGAGAAGAAAGTGTGTGTATGTTCAACAACTTTCAAACCATTACAAACTATTAATCTTACTTTTTTTAAGTAAATAGATTGAAATGTCTGGCCCGAATAATAAAAGATCCCTGTTGTCGACACTTCTAAAGAAATATGACTTGGCGGTTTTCCAGATCTGTTACTGAAAAGAAGCATGTCGCATCGGCATCAAGATTGATTTTGGCTACTTCAAAACTCTCACAGTTTGTTTAACACCCAGGTTTGAGTTTCTATTTATTAACATTGTTCTGTTTAGATTATATTATTTAAGTCAATCCATTGAATAATCAATTAAAAATGCTTAGTCAAAAATAATCCTGGTCTGAGGGCATTCATTTTATGTTCTATAAAAAGTCAGAACTATGAAATATTAAACTTGAAAATGTTCTATCTTTAATTAAGATAGCTGATTAAAGACAAAAGATTTAAAACAATTATTTTTCGAGAAGAATTTTAGTTAGAAAAAAAAAAAAAAAAAAAAAAAAAGGAAAAAAAAAAAGGTTTTAAAAAGAAGTAACTTTTAAGAAAATTTAAGAGTAATAATCAACAACTAACATTACCAAGTTAATTCTTGAATGTAAGATTTTCGATGTGTAGAATACATTTAATCTAATAGGAATTAAGTTCTAACTTTTATAAATATAAAATGAAGCAGAAGGATTCAAAGTATAGTTGAGTAAAACATAATTTAAAAAATTGTAAAATACTTTACTGCATGGGTGCTTAGTAAGCTAAAACATTAACAAAATAATATTATTACAAAGATTATTTACGATTGATATACAATTGCAAACAGTACCTCATATGAATGGTAGATACTTTTTTTCCTTGTTGAACATCGGTGGGCCCTCATGATAAACTTATATATCCTATGAATAGCTCACCCAAGGGTGGTGAGGGGATAACTTTTATGGGTAACTGCCTAGAATTTACACATCATATGGAGAAAAAAAAATGATAGATTTGGTTCACTTATTTAATATTTTCAATATTTTTCTAAAGCTTTAAATGCACATGCATGCAAAGAAACATGTGGAACTGCAAATAAATTATACTTTATATCATTTTCAAAAAAAAAAAAAAATTGCAGAAAAGTCTACTGAAGGAAATATTAGTATTTTATTAAAATTGTAGGATCTGTTAAAAGATCTGGAAGTAATTTTTGTAGGATACTATAATAATGAACTCAACATGAAATACTTTAAAAATTTTTAAATATTCCGGTCAATTTTTTCAATACGAATTTTGATGTGCTTTATTAAAGTTTATTTGCAAGGATTAGCAAAAAATAAATAAATAAATAATAGTAGTAATAATTACGAATACATTAAAAGTTGCTATGAAATTATACTAAGTGTCTGATATTATTCATTAAAAAATCGTAATCTTCCTGTATTTTACTCTGAAAATTATTGCTTTGTGTACCTTGTTTCTGATATCAGCACTACAAAATATAATTAAAATGTATTATATACAGTGCCTATATTTTAATACATCGAATGAAGTAAAAAAATAGTCTTGATGCAAGAAATACCAATGGTAAAACTTTAAGATTTATTTATTTATTGCATATCTAAAATATTCTTATGAGAATTCATCAAGAAAATACAGGTTCGAATAAAATTCCATCTGATTAAAAACATAACTAGAGGTTAAAACAAAGAATGAAAAACTGCCGCAACTTGAAAATGAGGATTTTCCCGATAATGCAATCATCCTTTGTTTGCATTTCTGCCAAAATTATTCGGAATTCTTAATTAAAGAATGTCAATAATTAATCTTCCGATCGATATCGAACGAGAAGGTTAATAAAGACATTTCTCTGAAGTAGGCAATCAATGAGTTGGTTCTATTTTTACTTGTTACTGCTCACGATTTGTTTCTTAATATTTTATACATTTCGTTTTAAAGTTCATTTAGCTATTTGGCATTCCCATGAATATGATATAACAAGAAATAAAATATTCTAATTAGACACACAATCTGAGACAAAAATAGTTTATTTTTCATAGATGTGATTGTTTAGAAAATCGTTACTTTTAAATCAATTACATGATGACCTAAGTTTTAATGCATCTTTAGGGCCACACTACATATTCTTGCAAACTATAATAATCAAGCTGTAGAATATTTAGTGTAAATTATTAAGATTTTTACTTGAAAGCTTTCAATAAAAACTTATCTTCTAAATATTATTTCAATGTTAAGCAGCGAACAAAAAGCTAAACTTAAAATATATTTTCTTTTTATTTATAAAACTCCAACCTACTCTCTAGCAAGGAATGTTTTTAGTTTTTCTATGGTTTTTTTGTTAAAATTTACTGAATTCTGATTATATATACTTTAATGGCCAGAATTATAATTAAAGTTTTGATTCACATGTAAACTATAGGTTTCATTAATCAACGGGTCTTATTCACCATGCGGGTAACTATCAATCGATAAAAATTTTCACTGCTATGTTCTGCTCCGGTAATTTTAATTGTAATTTACCAGTAACGGTAATACTGTTCTATTAAACGGGCGCCGTTAGTGGGTGTGGCATGAAGCGAAACGATTTCCTGTTCCCCAAGGTATTCCATCTGTCCCTTTGCCATTTCTATTCAAATGCACCACACGATCTAAACTCTAACATGTGTCACTTATCAAAGTGTGTTTTTGGACCATCCAGAATCTGTTAGGATAGAAGTTTCTGGCGAGTACTGGACTCTTCAAATTCGTTTAATAAAATTAGACCTATCTTACTAAAACAACTAAACTCTGCCTCAGTATTTATATAACCATCAAGGAATATTTGATGGAAAATTTTTTTAAAATTGTATTAAATGTAGCTTATTTTATTAATTTTTATTAAGCTTTTTTTATTAAATTTTAGTGTATAACAATAAGCAATAGGGTAATTCTTGCAAACATTTGTTTGGAGATTTAGATTTGTTTTTGTCAAAGAATACTATTTTATGATTACAGTGACAATAGAAATAAATTGCTATCAGGATATACTTAGAAGAATTCCGAGAATTTGATGAATATAAAAAAAATAGAAACAATTTAATAATAAAGCACTTTATTGCAATTCATCAAGTATTTTTGCTAAACTTCTTAGCCTAAACATTCTTTATACTGCAGTTTGAGTCAAAGATAGTGTTATGGATAAACTTTTATGAAAAGGATGTCAAGAAATGGTCGCAACAATTTTTAAAGTGGTATGCAATGGCATCTAAATGAAAGTGTTGGAAAATCATGAATGAAGCTACTTTATGTATATAATTAACTCAAATAGAATTACATAAAGTCGAATTTCAACAAATGAAACAATATCCACATCAGCAACAAAGTTACATATTTTTTTTTTAAAAAGAAAAGTTTTTCAATGCAATAAAATGAAAATCTTGTATCGAGTTTATTTGGATACTAATCTACAGTATCAAGTTCAGAAAAATGAAAATCTTTTCTACTACATTGACTTGCAGATAACATTTCGTTTCTTGATTCTTAGTTTTTTTATTTGAATTGCAAAATATATGGAAATTGTCTTATTTATAAGTAAACTATTTTCATGTTTGACAAATATTGTGCTTTATTTAAATAATTATTAAATTAAATAGCTTAACACAGATTTTCACAACAATTGTTGTTCATGTTTAAAAGCAAAAAGAAAACCGTTGAGCTGTTTTTAAACATTTATAATAAATAGCATTTTATATTAAAGAAATGATTTGCAAAACATGAGTTACTGAAAGTTTCCAACTGTAGTGGATTAAGTTTACAACTGCCAGTGTATTTAGGCTTATCAAAACACTTAAAGTCAGACAGCGTAATTGTAAACAAGTCAGTAAGAACTAAACTTTGATAACATAGATAATGAATACACTACCTGGTAATCCCTTCCTTTTTAATGCAACAATTGGTAATAGTCTCATCATTTGAAAAACAAGCTTGTAGAAACTTTGGGTTTTAAAGTTTTGTTGTTCATTTATTCCTATAACTTGAAGACAAGGAAAAGGTAAGTTGTTTGCATTATTCATTACTGTTATTGAGTGATTTCTTTAACAGAATGTTATTGAATTATGCCTATACCATTTTTTTTTTGGTTATTTTAATGTGACATTTGCAATTTACCCTTCATATTTGTGAGTGGGGTAATTGTAAAGATAATTTACTCCTGTGATTTTATACTATTCTGGTTTGTGCAAAATGCCACATACATACGTGAGTAAGAAGCATCCACTCTTTTACAATCTAGATTGCTTTTGGAACAGGCTGTCAGTGATGTAATAAATTCGAATAAATTACACAGAAGAGGCTTATGGTATTCCAATATTGGTAGTGTATCATAGAATAGGAAGAAAGTTCAATATAAATAGAATGGGGTTGATCTGCCTACTGAATCCCTAATGAAGTAGAGGATGCCTTTTAAAGTGCCTTATTGCAATGGGTTTACCCTATGACAACCAAAAACTAAAAATAATTTTCAAAAAGTCATTGATTCAATAGACTTCAGACAGGTTTGAAAACAGCCTGCTAAGGGATGACCGGTACCAGGGATTTACGAAAAGACATCAATCAATTTCTATAAAAATCAAAAGCATTTGCAGAAATCAAGAGAATATTTCAGGGACTCATTTATATTTTATGGGTTTATGACATAGTAAAACAGCTGTACTCAGAACAAATAACTGATAAAAATTGTCTATGCTTGTTGTACAACTCAGACGAAATTTGCTTTGCTAATGATCTGTCCAGATTGAACACCTTTGGACATAAACGAGATGCTATTTTCAATTTCCTTTTCATCACAAGGTAATTGTAAAACTGTCGGGTTATTTTACAAAAATAAATAAAGTAATTTATAATGAAAAAATTGATTAATTTTTACTAGGAAAGTGAAAATAATAATTTGGTGACGATTTTTTTCCCACATATTGTATTTTTAAAAGAGGGTGAGAAAATAAAACTTATAAAAGTCGTTTACATTTACTAGCTAAACTTAAACATATAAATAAGAAGGAACTAAATATCGTACAATAAACAAAGAAGAAAAATTGGAATTATACATTAACCTCTCTGAATTACTGCGAAAAATCCTTCTTTCATAGATAAATTCCATGATCATTTGCTGCATGATATATTTATAAACAGGATGATCATTATATAATGTAGCTATGATTAGAATAAAATTAGCATAAAAAATATTTAAGACACATTTTTGATGAATAAAAACATTGATAACAGAAAGGTGTTTGTAATGAAGAGTAGAAGAAAAGGTCTGTAAAGGAAAGTACAAATCTCAGTTTTTGTAGTAAGTTCAAGTTTTACTATTCACATGGTTACACTTGAATATATTAAAAATCAATTGTCCTCACACGTAATATTAATGCTTAATGCATAAATGCCATTTTTAAACATTCTAATGTTTCTTACCGAACGTATACGGATAACAAATATACTTAAAGAATAAATACTTTCTGAAATACCCTAAATAAAATATATTGAAAAGGATAAAAAGGAGAACACTTTCTAAACTACACGTTCAACTATTTCTGATCCTAGAATGCTTCTTCCTGACAAATGGACAAAGATGCGCTTCTTCTTCATCCAGTTCGATCAAAGTCTGAAAATCAAATTGCTGTTTTTCCCGTCTGGGGAGCAATTTTCTTTTCTCTATCCGCTAAAACATTCTTTTCAAGAATAGAGAAATTCATATACTTTTCTTCTATCAATTCTAAGGAAACTACTTTGTTCTTTGATGCACTCTTCAAGGGTTGCAAAAAGCATTCAAGGAGATGCCCTCCATTTTGAGATCCATTTTCGAACGCTCTTTTATTCTTCTTAACAATCATGGTAACATAAATCAATATCTTGGGCTACTTATTCAAAGTTGTATTCCTCATATCATCTATCACAAATATTGAGTCACTGATTTTTAGGATTTTCTTTTATTATTTAAAGTTGTTATTGAATGAAGTTTTAAACCATTTGCGTTCCCATATAGAGTTCATAAATACATTTTATACAAATTTTAATTAATGAGTATAAATATGTTTTATGTTTTATTGAAAATACGAGTTTAGTTTAGTTTAGTTATTTTGTTTTTTTTTTTGTAAAATATGTTTTATTGGCCAATTTTAACTATATTACTAGAGATATAAAAAAAAATCCTGTTTTGGTGATTATGATTTGGTGGCTTTTATGAAAATTATATATATATATAATTTTCTATAAAAGCAGTATACTACAATCTTGATTAACAAGAACAATCACCAAAAACAAGGATTTTTATATATATGTAGGTATATATAATGTTATATATATATATATATAATGTTTACAATGCAAATGATGTCAAGGATCAGCCTCAGACACTTAGAAAATGCAAAATTACCAATTTAATTAGTTAACACAGTAATGAAAATTCTGGTCTTAGTCTCTGGAAACTCTGTAAAAATACTAATTTATTCCAAAATAGCTGAAAAAATTGATTTTTCATTCTATGCTGTTTTAACATTTGAACTGGAAAAGCCCAAACTTAATTGTATTAAACTTATAAATTTTAAGCCATCATTTACAAGAAAATTTGAAAAAGAATTGATTTACTCAAGTTTGAATATTTGTATTACTGAAATAATTTACAAATCTATCTATAAGAAAAAAAAAATTTCAAAAAATTGTACAAATAAATGTACCAGCGAATATTTTGTCTTATAGACAAAATAAATGTAGTTATTTAAAGGTGGGGAAAAAAAAAAAAAAAAACATTAACCACATTCTAAGAATATGGTGATTCAATTTA